>KE156700.1:92951-111658 GCA_000411055.1 Leavenworthia alabamica
ATTTTTTTAGATTTTAAGAATTTTTTAGGTATATTTTACATAAAAAAAAAAAATTTTGGGCATACAAAATTGTTTTTGATTAGAGCATCTAAAAAATTATGAATAATTGGACCGGTACTGTATCTACCTGTAATATAATTACAAGAAATATTTTGATAAACAATGAAATGTGACCTAGAAATATAATTCGTTGTCAATGAATATGAAAGACCAAATAAGTTCAATTAATGAGAGAGTTTAGTAGTTTTAGCATACATTGATCGCGTCGACAGATACCAGATCGTTAGATCATACCTTTGACTGGTCATAAGATAGAAAGCTACATATTTTTTTGGTAGATGATATAGATCATATTAGTGACTTGTTTTTCTAATTATTATCCAATATATAGTTTTATAATAGAATTTGTGACATAAGAAAATACAGGACAATTTTCCAACTCTTCCTTAATTAGTGCAACTTCTAGTATGTATAATTTGCACGTAACATATATGTTGCACTTCTCATGCTAAACTGCATGTAGTTTTTGGAATTAAAGAGTGTTTGGTTGAAAACTTTTTATAGTAGTGCATGTAGTCTCTTACGAAAGAACAAATTTTAATATTATATGTATACAATTTTTTTTTTTGATAAAGATATACATTATTCTTTATGTTTTACAAACGATGTTATTTCGAATATTATTTTTATTTTATAAGAAATATATATCCGGTAAAAAATATTTTATTTTTATTTAACATATCCGGTAATTAAGACGGATTTGGTATTTGTACGTTTTAGACAACAAAAACATTTTATTTGTTAGATTAAGAAATAGAATAGAACATCACAGCTAATCAAGTTCTAAAATACACCAATTAATATTGTATTGACCAACATTTTATGTTGTAAAATGAAATCAGACAAAAAGTAACATCTATAACACTAGCCACACGTCGTCCGAATCATGAAGTAACTTTTCATACAGTATAAATTATAGCCAAGAAATGAATACTATAGTCGCCAAGATTACGTCTGGTTATAAAATTTGGCCGACGTTGAAATCTAGACTGCAAAAAGTCTGAACAGATCTTTACACAGACCAACAACAACAAAAAAACTCGATTTAAGAAGAAACCAAATATATGTGTTGTTATAATTATGCCGATAATTCCCGACAAGAAAACACTAGAACTAGCTAGATCATGATTAATTGTACTTGAAAATTTTAATTAAATTCATAACAAAAATATATTTTATTTTATTTTATTTTTTAAGCAAAATGATGTAGTTAAGAGTTATGTTGCTTAGTAGTCAAGTCACAATTAACCATCTAAATTTTACACGAAAAGATTTGATAGATTCGAATAATTAAGCCAACTAAAACCATTATCTTAATTTCATGTCTTATGTCGGGCTGTTAACTTGTCATAATATTCGCTTAAGCAAATTTATATTTTAAACATGTTTATTTGTTGTTACAAATTTACGTGACATATAATTTCAATTCAGCATATGTGTATACAAGTTTATTAACGTGCAACGGTTGCATATATGATATATATATATATATATGTATATGTATAAGTTTATTATTAAATATGCAAAAATATGTAGACCAATGAAACGTTTGAATGGAAATGTGGATAAGATATTAATTAGTTTTGGCATATATTCTCTCTGACAAAATTACATAAAATTTCCCTCATTTTCCCAAACTTTTCTTGGAAACAATAGATAAGGATGTGACAAAATATAAATGTAAGAGCTAGAGAATGAGACAAATTCGTTTGCTTGTACTTGTTTTGTTTTGTCAAAAGTTGGTTTTAAATTCTAATTTATTAACTAAAATACCATAGAAATACACGCAAATGCATCTACGAAAAATACAAGATTATAAGTAAAAAAAAATCAAATTTTAAACTTAATATATATTTTCATAGTTCGATATTCCCTAAAGCTCTGTATTTTTTCTTAGTTTTCGAAACCGAATCAGTTTTTTTTTTTTTTTTATTATATACCACCAAAGCACGAAGCCTTTTTTAAAACAAAAGTCATTTGTGTAATTAACTTAAAATGGATAAGGGTTTATTGGGCTTAACAAGGAATCCATAATTGGCCCATTTTATTAATTTCAAATTATAATGAATTTTTTTTCACACATTTCTCCTAAAAACCAAAACCGCAGAGAGACGAAGAACAGAGGAAGGCGAAGCGACGGAGAAAGGAACACCAAACAACGGAGAATCTAACGAACACATATAATCAGTTGATTTTCCGGGGAAAAGCTTCCGTTTTATTAGTAAATTGAATAAATATTTGATCTATCATTTAGTGTTTATTATACCTTCATTGCTCTGTTTCTGTTAGATTCTCTGAGAATTTGGTTTCTGTGGTTTATTCTTGTGTATCTTTGTAATGTTTTGAGATTCTATGTATGTGTATATATATACATAGTACATCTACAATGAAATATTTGAATTGGATAAACTGGTAAACTTGGTTACATAAGTATGTAAAGTTGTATTCTCATCTATCTTTAGCTTAAATTTATTGAAGTGGATGTTTTTTTCATTTTGATTTAGTTAGCTAGTGAGAGCTATGTGAGTGGTTATTACTTCTGTTTGATTGTTATGTTAATGGTCAACATCAGATTCCTTATTTAAATAAGATTATGATTAAAGTTTGGCTTTTTTATAATTTTTTGTGATGAAACTTTGTCTCTGATTTTGTTTTTGCCAGACTACAATTGTTGATCAAGAAGAAGATTTTGAAGTGGAAAGATCTTGGATAGTCTTGTGAAGATGGAACAACCAAACCAAGACTTGAGTTCATCTCTTGAACATAAGCAAAAAAGAGGTCGTCCTCGCAGAGATGGAAACCAGATACAACAGCAACTGAACCTATCTCCTTTAACTTCTTCGACTGATGAGAATATGATTGGTCAAGTTGTTTCTGGTGTGGTTGAAGGTTGTTTTGAGGCTGGTTTTATTCTCCATGTTAAGGTCCCTGACTCTGATAAGCAATTGAGAGGTGTTGTTTTCTTTCCTGAGAAAGTAACTCCTATTACTCCAGCAACTGATTTGTTTCCTCAAGTTAAGATGTATGCAAGAGAAAATATCTCAATTCCCTCTTCAAACCAACAAACTCCACATCAGAGGAATCAAACTGATGACACTGGTTCTGAGCCCCAAGTTGCTAAGCCGAGTAATCATCCAATGAGTGATGCAGGTATTGGTTCTGAGGCTATTTATGAGAGGAATCTTCCTATTAATAATGTTGGTGGCTCTTCTACAGAGGAGAGACTCATTGAACCTGAAGGCCAAACTCTTTCTCTTATGCCACAGTTTGGTAGTGATTCTACTACACTCAAAGATGATCATATTGTCCTAAGATCTGAAACTTGTGCAGCAGGTAAGAAACACATGTTACTGCTTTACTTACAGATTCAATTGCTAAAAGTTCTAATACTTTGGTTGTTTTTGTTTCCAGCTCCTGAAACATCTCTAAAGCAAGCCACGGGATCCAACTCTTCTCTAAACCTTGAACTCTTTGAGAATCAGACTGAACGATCAGGAACTGAGGTTGAGAAATCTCCTGAGGATGCTGAACCTTGTGGAGTAATGGAAAAACTGGCTTCTCCCGTTGATGATGTGCCGCCAGAGGAGCTTCAGCTAGGGCTTAGCAACAAGATAATGAACACTTCAGCCATTGCTACTGAATCAAAACCTGGTCCATCTCTTTCATCATACGAGTGGGCCTTTAAACATTTGTTAAAAGGAAATAAAGAAGTGGCGAAAGAACTTGAAGGACCTAATGCAGCTTCATAGAGGAAACAGCACAGTGATTCTTGAAAAGTTGATTGCAACATCAAAGAAGAAGCATTCTTATTTTTATCAATGTTACACAATAATTGGACTTACAATGTGGGCTGATATAAAAAGCCCATAATAACTATTTTGGGCTTTTGATTTAATTATAAGAATACTTTAGGAACTTGTCAAACTTAGAGATTAGAGAATAATGATATAATTGAAACATATTATTAACAGAATTATATTTGTCTTTATTTCCTTGTTATTATTTAGATCAAAGATTCGTATCTTAAATTATTTTTTTTGTGGATCCACATATTTGTCGCTTTTTGTAAAGCATGACATAAAAACAAGCTGTTGAAGAAAAATAAAACAAAATAAGACAAAGCAAATAAATGATAATAAGTCCAAAACCAGGTAATGTTGAGTTAAGACTTAAGATTTGGACAAAGACAAATCCAAGACAAAAGAAAAAGAGATCTCAAAGTGTGAGTTGTTACTGTTTTGGCCCTTTGATCACATTCAAAGGTTAATGTTATGAAAAGTTATGTGATGTTCCTTGAAACGTAGTTTGGTATTCGTCTCATTCTTTATTTGTCCCATCACCAACTCAATATTTTTGGACTTATATACTTTAAAAATTAATAATTAGGAAATTAATTGAGGGATATAAACAAAATTGTATTGATCGAGTTCATAAACATTCATTGACATACCAAAATGTGTCTCCAGAAAAATATTCAAGACCAAAAGAAAAAATATATATATTGGAAGTTATTGTCGAATTTTTGATTTTGATATACCAATTATTTTCAATATATTTTCGTATTTATATATAGAGACATAGTTTTGTGATGGATCACTTGCTATAGTTTTCTTTACACAAGTTGTAAACTTAGATTTTGATTGACGAAAATCACTTTTTAATGTGTAGTTTGACAAAATAAGTTTAGGACAAATATGGAAAAAGAGACTATGGCCTAACTTATTAGTGGACACAACAACTAAAGTTTTTAGTGTGATTACTGTCACTATTTTAATGAAGACTAGTTTTTGCAACACTCATTTATATTTTATTCTTTACAATAGGTTCGTTTAAAAAAATTTAGCACTCTATCCTATATTTTTATTAAAATATATAAAGTATTTTTATGTGTTCTCTATTTATAGAATATAAAAATTATAAATTCGATATAAAAATAAAAATAATTATTATATTATCTAACAATTGAGTTTCAATAACAGAAAGAGAAAAAGTAATGAAAAAATAAAAAAGTATCAAAAAAATTATTTGGTCAAACTAAAATTGGCTATGTGAAAAAATAATATTCTTCTCCTGTTAAAATTTTTTAACACAAATTAATCTTCATTTTTTACAGAAAAATAATTCTATTGTAGCTATTACTTTGTTGGAAAAAAAAAATTCAACAAATCATTGTAAGTAATCTTATGTAAAATACTGTTTTACCTTTGACCATCCAGATTTATTTTTTTCAATGTATTTTTTGTTTTGTCTATGAATTTTTATGGAAATATATACATTATATATTTTGTCTGCCAGAGAAATTCTGTATATTTCTTGGTTTTATATTATAAACTAAATTAAAAAAAATCTTGTTATATTTACATATGTTTTATTTATCTTTTACTTATGTTTTGTTTATCTTTTGCTTATATTTTCTTTAACTTTTATTTATATTTTGTTTTTATATAACTAATCAGTATTGAAACTAATTATCATGTTGTCGAATGATTTGGTGGTATAAACATTAAATATGTATAAATCTATAAAATTTCAATAAAGCATGAAAACTAGTTGATCAATTGTTATTTGTATATATTTTATTTTGTCAAATTTATTGTGTTAGATTTATAATAATTTTTAAAAATTTTTAATATATTTAAATATCTCTGTTTTTTTATATTCAAGAAATCAGTGTACAACGAGGCGATATAAAAAATAAAATAAGGTATCAACTTCTTCTAAATGAGCTAACTCCGACAGAATTTAGTTCCGGAAATAAGTTTTCTAAATTGTAATTTACAACCAACTTTAAAATGAACAAGAAAAATATTTATATTTATATTTTAATTAGTTTTCCAACATTTGTATTTAAAATATCCATTTTGTAACATAAATCTATCATGTCTCGTCCTGTAACATATATGTTTTAATATAATTATTTATTTCGAATTGATTATTTTAGTGCAAAAGATAAGAGACTGAGAATGAGTTTTTACACAAATTAAAAATTAATGATTATTACTTTTAAATATTTTTTTTCTCACCAAAAATTTATTCTAATAGTTATTTATTATTTTTAATAATTACATTTTAAAATTTTTAATTTACCAATAGAAAAATATTCTTTGAGTAACAATAAAATCAAAACATCATATATTTTTTTAAAAGTGAGTTTTTTATTTTTATGATAAAAACGAACCAAAAGATAAATTTCCAAAAAACAAAAAAAAGATTCAAGAAAAATGCTTACCAAGCTTTTTTTTTGTTGTTAATATAAGCTCTTTTATATTTTGGAGATGTATTCAAATGAACATTGAAATGATTTATGTTAAATAAGAAATTATATATTACATAACTATAGATTTTAAGCAAAGTTTTATATTATTAATTATATTATTTTTTCTATTATTTGTGATATATGGTTTGGGATCAAAATTTTATTTTACAATAAGTAAATTTAAATATAATTTGATTGGTACTTTGTATTAGACTAAAACACCAAAAAAACATGCCAATTGTCATAGGTCAAGACTAGCTTTCTCATTGGCTACACTAATATTATATTACATTACATATCTGTAATGTGTAAAGCATATAATACAGCACAGACAAAATCAATGGTTCTAAAAATTTGCACCAAACTTCAAACTAACCTTTTATTTACTCTTCCCAAAATAATTAAAAGTACATATAAAATTCAGTTTTTTCTTTCTATATGATACATTGCTAATATAAAAGAATTTTATATCATAAATCTATATTTCTACATACCTAATTTCAATGTTCAAAAATTCGATAGGCGGTATCTAGGCGTTCATTAGGGGACTAGCGCATAAAAGGATTAGTCGGAGTCTAGGCGTTAATAAAATTTTGACATAGTTTTAAATATTTTATATTTATACATTAAGTTAAAATACATAAATAAATTCTATTAAAATATTTTATTTCTTAAATTAAATATTTTATGTTTTTATATAAAAATAATTTTTTTTAGAACATAAATAAATAAAAGTAAAATGTCAAAAAACTAAAAATATATTAAAAATAAAATCATAACTCAATACAAATGTTTATNATAATTTTTTTTAGAACATAAATAAATAAAAGTAAAATGTCAAAAAACTAAAAATATATTAAAAATAAAATCATAACTCAATACAAATGTTTATTTAAAACAATAAAAGTAAAATTCTATTAAGAAAATAAAAAACATAATAACCGTTTTTATCTTGTTTAGGGTTTACATGAACAAATTTTTTATAAAATTATAGTATATTTATATATATTACCGATTTTATGAAATTTATCCTATTTTTTTATCTTCTAAGATTTACTCTGATTTTTTTCGATTTGCCTGATATACTCCGATTTGCCCGATATACTCCGATTTACCCCGAATTTTTTTCCGATTTGTAGCGCATAATCCGAATCCCCAAATTGAATCACCGAAATGAGTGAAATCGTGGCGCTTACTAATCGCCTAACGATTTTTCGACCTATTAGTCCCCGAATTAGGCCAATTTTTTTAGAACACTGCCTAATTTTATGTACGTAGATGTTGTGGCTGTTAGGCACATAGTTACTTGAGCAGTTGATTATATATATATATAATAAAGTATGTGTTTAGAGAGCAATGATTTGGCATCTTTTAATGCTCTTAGTGCTGTAATTTGCCACAAAATTTTAAAAAAGCATATAGTGTTATTATTATTTATATATACCATTTGACTCTTTACTTGTTTTTATAATTTAAAGTAGTCTTTAAAAGATGAAAATGGCGTGTAAAGCTATACATTTAGTAGTTTTTGAAGGAAACAACAAAAAAATGAAAAGTGGAATGAGACCGCAATAGCATTTTATTACATCCATGTGCTGCCTTATAAAGCAACTACACATGAATATTCTAATATTCTATATTTATGCATCTGTCTTTGTACATGCTACTGTTTTCACAGAAGTGACTATCATATTTTACTAAAGTGAATATGATGAATAATGTCTAAATTAAAGATTTATTTAGACAAAGAAGATGGTGCTTACCCCCAAGCTTTTTATATATTTTGGAGATGTATTTAAATGAGCATTGAAATTATTTATGTTAAAAACAAAGAGAAATTCTCTTTATCACTATTGGACAAAATTACATTAATTTTTTATTTAGACATAAATACCATTTTTTATTAAAAATTATATTTTATTATAAATTACATTTCTCATAAAAATATTTTTATTTATTTAATATTAGGGTTTAATATTTAATGTTTGAGTTTAATATTTATTATTTAGGAGTTAGAGTTTAATATTTATGGTTAGAATTTAGTATTTAGTGTTGGGGTTTAGAATTTTTGATTTAGATATTAGAATTTAGTTTTTAAGGATAGGATTTAGTATATAATATTTGGGTTTAGTATTTATTGTTTAGAATTTGTATAATTTTACTAAAATAAATTCTAATTTTTAATTTAATTGAATTATAAAATGATAATTTTGTCCTAAATCAATTTTAGTGGTATTTATGGAATATAAAATAAATTTAGTGGTGTTTAAGAAAATTGCCCAAAAACAAATTGTATATTATGTAATTATAGATTTTAACTTTTTCTATAAAAGTTTGTGTTATTAATTATTTTATTTGTATATGTCTATAAAAATATAATATTATTAAACAAGTGATTTGGAAAAATATCTTAGAATGAATTGTTACTAAAAATAGTGTAAGTATTGGATTTTAAAAAACAGTTTAGAAAGATTTATTTCCCATTTTTCTTGGTAGAAAAAGATAACAAATCATGACTGTTTTAGTAAACTCATTCAAATTTAAATATATATTAAATTATTTAGAATTATATATATAGAAATAGATATATCTTTGTTGCTTTTTTTTTCCCGTGAAAGAGTTGACCACCAATAGACTTAACACAGACGTCGCTATAAATAGAGATCGAATGTCTCCACACCCGTCAAACCCATCATCTTCCTCTCCATCCTTCATCTTGAATCTTATTTTAACCTCAACCAAAAAAAACTCTTCCTTTCATATTTTGAGAAAATAAAGTCTCAATTTTTCTTATTTTTTCTGAGGAATGCTCGTTCAATCTTGTCAAGATCGTGTGATTTAGAATTCTGGGTTTTCTTCTGAATCTTTTAAAAAGTGTAAAATGGAGCAGAAGAGCGTATTGTTGTCAGCTTTAGGTGTTGGTGTTGGATTAGGAATTGGGTTAGCATCAGGACAAAGTTTGGGTAGATGGGCAAACGGGTCGGGTTCTGTAGAAGATGGAATCACTGGAGAACAGATTGAAAAAGAGTTGATTAGACATATCGTTGATGGTAAAGAGAGTCCTGTCACCTTCGATGAGTTTCCGTATTTCTTAAGGTAACTCTAAAAACAAAAAGCTCTGTTTTTTAAGCTTTTTTATATTTTTTCAGATTTATACTCTCTAAATTCGAGCTCAATCAAAGATTCATTGTTTTTCTAATATTTTTTTTTTAGATCTATGGATTTAAGATAAGAGTGTGCTTGATTGAAAGCTGCCAACTTGGCAAGTTGAGACTTTGTTTTTTTATACATTCCTAGCTGTCAAAAAGATTGAGCTTTGAATAAAAATATGATTTTTATTTTGTTTTCACAAGAAATATAAAGGTTTTAAGAGAATCATAGAGATGGGAAATTATTGTGAATAAAAAGTTTGGTTTTTTTCGCAATAAAATATTCAGAGTATGATGAAAAGTGTGGTAGGTTAGTTGCACAATAAGCATCCAGTCTGTAATATATTATTAGATTGCTTACAAACCAAACAAAAAAAGCTTAAGTTCTTGCATTTATGTGGTGATATTGAATACAAGAGTCTCATAAAAATCAGTTCAATTAGTGAATTATACATTGTCAAAAATGTAAAAAACTACATCTTCCTTATGTATAAAAAAATGAAATTTTTGGTTCTGAAATCTATGAATGATTATATTACTGAATCAATGATTGTTTAATTGTTGAAATGACAGCAAGAGAACTAGAGTATTATTGACAAGTGCAGCTTATGTTCATCTAAAAGAGTATGATATTTCAAAGCATACTAGGAATCTTGCACCTGCAAGTAAAGTCATTTTACTATCAGGTCCTGCTGAGTTTTATCAGCAAATGCTTGCAAAAGCTTTGTCTCATTACTTTGAATCAAAGCTATTGCTGTTAGATATTACTGACTTCTCTATTAAGGTAAACATCAATCACTGCTTTTGTAAATGTTTTCCATAATAAAACAGAATATATCCTAAGCTTCCTCTGTTATATTCTTTGGTAACAGATACAGAGTAAATATGGATTCACCAAGAAGGAAGCTGTAAGTTTACTACTTGTCTTGTGTTTTGTGCTTTTTTAATGGTGATGATCTGATTATGTTTATTGGTTTATAGTTTCATAAGAGGTCTATTTCCGAGTTAACATTAGACAAAGTGTCAAGTTTGATGGGTTCCTTTTCTATGCTTGAACCAAGAGGTAAGTAAAAACACTACAAAAACTCTTCCTTTTTTTCCTAAGTATGATCTAAAGAGATATGATCATTGCAACTTTTAGGGAAATTGCGTCGACCCACCAGTGGAAATGATCTTAAATCAAGGTTTGTCTTTTTGATTTCCATGGAGTTTAGTTTTTATCAGTTTTGGTATTTGTTAGCTCACTCTCTACTTTAAATGCAGAAGTTTAGAGACCCCTACTCGTCCTCCAAGACACAAGAGAAATGCTTCTTCTGTTTCTGATTTCAATAGCATGTCTTCTCGCTCTTCGAGTTTT
Organism: Leavenworthia alabamica; assembly: GCA_000411055.1. Lineage (NCBI taxonomy): Eukaryota > Viridiplantae > Streptophyta > Magnoliopsida > Brassicales > Brassicaceae > Leavenworthia > Leavenworthia alabamica. The sequence goes on from KE156700.1 coordinate 103,774, forward strand.
GTTTCAGGTTTGTAAACTTATTGTTATATCTTCTTACTACATTGGATTCAACTTCAGGTTCTTAAATGTCTCTTTGTTTCATCTATAGCTTCCAACAAACGTAGTACAAATCTATGTTTTGACGAGAAACTTTTCCTGCAATCACTTTACAAGGTTAAAAAACTAAACTTTTTTCACATCTTGCTACATTGTTATCAGTGGATTTTTTCAAAAGAATGTTTTCTTTTTGCAGGTTTTGGTATCTGTATCAGAAACAAATCCGCTAATTATATACCTAAGGGACGTAGAGAATCTTCTTGAGTCAGAAAGATTCTACAAGTTGTTTCAGACGCTTTTGAATAAGCTCTCTGGTCCTGTTTTAATTCTTGGCTCTAGAGTATTAGAACCTGAAGATGATTGCCAAGAAGTAGGTGAAAGGATTCGGGCTCTGTTTCCTTACAACATCGAAATCAGTCCGCCAGAGGATGAATCTCAGCTAGTGGGCTGGAAATCTCGGTTAGAAGATGACATGAAGATGATTCAGTTTCAAGACAACAAGAATCACATTGCAGAGGTTCTTGCTGCTAATGATATCCAATGCGATGACTTAGCTTTGATATGTCATGCAGATACAATGTGTTTGAGTAACCACATTGATGAAATTGTTGTTTCTGCTATCACTTATCATTTGACACACACCAAAGAACCGGAATACAGAAATGGAAAGCTTGTAATATCTTCCAAAAGGTAAGTACTTAAATCGGTTTATATACTCGCATATAAGTAATTAACTTATTCATAATCTTGTAACAGCTTATCTCATGGACTAAGTATATTCCAAGAAGGTGGAAACAGATCATTCGATGACTCCTTTAAGCTAGACACAAATACCGACTCTAAGCGAAAAGGAGGAGAAGTATGTTCAAAAGGCGAATCGAAACCTGAAACATCTGGTCCTGAAAACAAGAATGAGTTAGAAAAATCGCTTCCTTCGAACAAGAATGATAATCCATTACCTCCAAAAGCACCTGAGGTTGCTCCTGACAATGAGTTTGAGAAGCGTATAAGACCAGAAGTTATACCAGCAGATGAGATTGGTGTAACATTTGCAGATATTGGTTCATTAGACGAAACAAAAGAATCACTTCAAGAGCTTGTAATGCTTCCACTTCGAAGACCTGATCTTTTTCAAGGTGGTCTTCTTAAGCCATGTAGAGGAATACTATTATTCGGTCCACCTGGTACTGGCAAAACAATGCTTGCTAAAGCAATTGCAAATGAAGCCGGAGCTAGTTTCATCAATGTTTCCATGTCTACAATCACTTCTAAATGGTTTGGAGAAGATGAAAAGAACGTGAGAGCTCTGTTTACATTAGCAGCTAAAGTATCTCCAACGATTATATTCGTGGATGAAGTTGATAGTATGTTGGGACAAAGAACAAGAGTTGGAGAACATGAAGCTATGAGAAAGATTAAGAATGAGTTTATGACACATTGGGATGGCTTAATGACGAAACCAGGTGAAAGGATTCTGGTTCTTGCAGCTACAAATAGACCATTTGATCTTGATGAAGCTATCATTAGGAGATTTGAGCGAAGGTAACACTACTAAGCAATATTGATATAGCTCTGAATCAGTCTTAATATATTAACTGAGTTTTGCTTTGTGTTTGGAAATAACAGGATAATGGTAGGTCTTCCTTCGATTGAGAGCAGAGAGAAGATCTTGAGAACTTTGTTGTCAAAAGAGAAAACAGAGGATCTTGATTTCCATGAACTTGGACATATGACAGAAGGTTACAGTGGAAGTGATCTTAAGGTTTGTGTCAATCCTAAAACATGTTTGTGTAAATTCATTGGAAACTAATTGTTTGTCTACATATAGAACTTGTGCATCACAGCTGCTTATAGACCAGTTAGAGAACTGATTAAGCAAGAAAGATTGAAAGATCAGGTAAAGAAGAACTAAAACACCCTCCTCTCTTAAGCTCTTTATCATTCTAATTCTCTATGGTTTTTTCAGGAGAGGAAGAAGAGAGAAGAAACAGGAAAAAGCACAGAAGAACCAAAAGAAGAAAAAGTAGAAGAAGCAGAAGCTTCTGAGGAAAAAGTTATTACTTTGAGACCTTTGAATATGGAAGACATGAGAAAAGCTAAAAACCAGGTCTAACTAACATCTTATTTCATTCTTGACAAGAAAAAACAAAGAAACCTAACTGTTAGTTGTGTTGTTGTGATTTTGCAGGTAGCGGCAAGTTTTGCAACAGAAGGAGCAGGAATGAATGAGTTGAAGCAATGGAATGATTTATATGGAGAAGGAGGTTCAAGGAAAAAAGAACAGCTCACTTACTTCCTCTGAAAACAAAAACTCTTTAAAGTGTGATTTTATGTTTCTTGCTGCACAAGTTATCAAACAGTTTTCATTTTTAGAAAAATATTTTTTAGATCCATTTTATTCTCTTTCATTTTCTTTTTTGAGTTTATAGAATTTTACTCAAAACTGTGATTTTTGGTTTGCTATGTTCATATTGATGTGATTGTGAATGTGTAGTTAATATTATGTAATAAACATATTTATATAAATATTTGCATGCTTGGTCTTTGCTTGGAGTAGATGTCACTTAGCTAACAAAAACAGTGGTTCTGTTTTATTTAAATATTTTGCAATGAAGTTAGCTCCATTTTAAACCAGGCTTACTCTCAATGACCCTAACATGTTCCAGGACTATGGGATTATGATAGGTTTTGGGAAAAGGCTGAAGTTGAGCTATTGATGAAACATAAGAAGAAGATGTAAGAGATATCAAGAAAATGTTACTAGTTGTAACAGATAGTGAAAGAGATCATAGAGTTGGGGTAACTTATGTGGTGAATGGAATGAGCCATGAACTCAATAATCAACATGTGCATCTTGTAGTTGTTCTTTAGGAGTGATCCTACACTACACTAGTTTCGTAGCTTCACCAAAACGTCTTCTAAGAGTAAACTTTGGTACCCATATACAAGATTTTGTTACGTTGCTGCTATCATCCAAAGCATTTTAATAATAGTTGATGACAAAGAAGAAGAAAAGAGTTTGGGTTTGAAATTTATAAATAGTATTCTAAGAATAACATTGAGCTATACCGACTAAAGTGCTTAGACCTAAAAGATGACATAGAATAATACAAAGGAATCAAAGATATGGTTACTCATACGTTAGTTAAATAAACCCACACAATTGTCATGGAATGTGTGTAAGCATCATCACATATGATACCATTGTTTATTAGGAGTTGAACATAATGTTATGTTTTTTAGTCTATAAAAGGGTGATCACTAATAACATAAAGGAAACTTGAAGATATAATTCAATATTATATTCATAAAAAACTATATGGTAATGGTTTCCACGACTAACTATCATTTGATTACTTTCAATATGTACACACTATCATGCTAGTTTTTGTGTTTCAAAATTTTTTTATTTTATTTGTTGTGTTTTTAAAAAATTTTATTTAATAAAATGAACTTTGGTAACCCTTTCTTCTTCTTTTTTTTGTCATCAACAATTAAGAAAATGCTTTGAATGATAGCAACAAAGTGACAAAAAGCAATATCTAATGCAAGAATGGAGTTGAATTATTTGGTGCATTGAAAACAACAATACCATCATAACATACAGAAGCTTTTGTATCAATATACCGAAAAACAAAGTTGGTAAGATAACTAGAAAACCAAACAAAGTTAGGTTATTATTGAATAACTTATTAGAAACTCATGTTTTGATTCTCATTTGTATTAAAGTTTTTTTTACATAAAAAAAAAGTTAGAAAAGTAAAGTGTTCTTTAAGCTTTAAAGTGAAAGAAGGTCGAAAATTTTGAAATTCACAAAAGAAATTTGCTTTTCAAGTCAAAGCTTTTGATGTTAAAACCTTTGATATATCATATAAAAACTGATTCTGTAAGAGTAGAGACAAAAGGAAAATAGAAGTATGTAATGGGACCAGCCATGGAAAGAACCCTAAGTTATCTTTAAACACAAAGGTCAGACCCTCACAGAGCTTAACTCTTCTTCTTCTTTTTATGTGTAGTATATGTTCTTATTTATATTTGCATGGTTTTGTCTTGGTATTGTCTTGGTGGTGTCAAAGTATATTAGAGAAACATATTTACTAACATTAACCAAAGTTTCATATCATATAATATGATAAATATTGTTGAATACTCTAAAAATTTCCTTTCTCACAAGGTTTTCTTTTGTTGAAATTTTCTTTGCTCACTAGATTCTTTTAACAGTTTGTTAATCATATATTATATATCATGTAACATCCACAAATGATTAACTTATGATACGCTCCTCGGAAATATTTCTAAATTTTAAAATAAATTAATTTAAATAAAATCACTAAATTAAATATTTTCTGTTAATCATTTGTTAAGTTTTTTTAAGAAAGAAAGAAATAGAAAACATGTTTTTTACAGAACATATTTATTTAAGTTAATTGTTCTATGTGAATAATTTATCCTTCAATATCATAATTGTATTATTAATATATTAAAAATATATAATATGTCGAGTAGATTTTAGTGCTCTTGTTTAGGTCTTATATGGTTTTCAACAAAATATTATTTCCGTTTAGCATTTTTATTAGCCAAAAAAAATTACCATTTTTCGTCAACATCTTCTACCTTAACTCTTTCATATATATATATATAATTTTTTTCTAATTAAGACTCTACACCTGAAAATATTAAAATATTACAGCTTTCTATCAAATTCTCATACACAACTATCTTCAATCTTTTATATTAGTGTAGTAAAACTTTTATTATGTATAAGAAAGACAAAAATGTTCTACACTACGGAAAAATATAGTTTAATAAGGTAAAAAAAAACCCAAAGAATAAAGCACGTTAAAGTAAAGTATCAGGAGCGTATGTGTGCAGTGTGCTATCGATAAATAAATCCGGACAATAGATACAACAACAAAATAAAAAGCAAAGTAAAAGTAAAAGAAACAAAAAAAGAAAGAAAAGGAAGTGTGGTAATAAAAATAGAGAGAAAGCTAAAGAAATAATTTTTTTTATTTCTTTCTCAAATGCCATTTCCATTTCACTTTTTTCTTCCTTTACCAAATTATTTTTGAAAAGCTCAGCTTCTCTTTCTTCTTCCTTTATAAATACTTCCTTATTTACGTTGACAAAGCCTACTTCTCCTCTTCTCTCTTCTTCTTCTTCATCTTCCTCTATACTCTTTCTCTTTATTTTAATGGAAGCTCTTAGCTTTATGAAATTCTGGTTAAACAACACCACCAACGTCAAACCTCGTCGTGAACTCAAAATCTCAGAATCCGCTGTCGAATCTTCAACCACATTGGGTGATCATGAATTAGAGCTTTGTGAAGGAGATGATTCTTTCTTTGAGCTCGAGATCTCTCTCTTTGATTTATCCCTTAATGAAACCAAAACCACTAAAGAAAAACAGAGACTTGAAACGACTGTTTCTAACAAAAGCAAAGTACTTCCTTTTATCGAACCTCAATCTCCGATCACTCTTCTTAAATCCAGTCAAAAGTTTCGTGCTTTCTCTTTTAAGAAATCAAAATCCATCGACTCGGAAAAGTCAACTACGACGGAGAAGAAAGAAAACATCAATACAAGTCTCAACGTAAGGTTTAAAATCGACGACGAACAAAGTTTCAACAAAACGGCAAGCATTGCGAGATCACAGCAAGCAGACGACACGGTGTTCAACGATTGCGACTCTACTTCTTCCCCTGTTTCTTCTTCTTCTTCGTCTTCTTCTTCTCTTTCATCTTCCTCCAAGAGATTCTTCAGTCTCATAAAGCCTTTATACACTAAAACGGCTAAGAAACAAAGTAGTAGTGGTTTATCGTCGCCGGTTACTTCTCCGGCAAGGGAGAAACAGAGGAATAATATTCCTCGAAGTATACGGAGACAGCTTGGGAAGAGCCGGTCAGCATCTTCGGCGATCGGAGTGGTATCTCCGGCCAGAAGAATTGATGAGTCTTTACAAGTGCAACAAGATGAAATTCAAAGTGCTATTCTTCATTGTAAGAAATCGTTTCACGGCTCCAGAGGTACGTAATTAAAATAAAAAACAGAGTCTTTCTCTGTAATTTATCAATTAAAACATTGATTATTGTTCGATTTGATTTGGGCTTTTGGTGAATTTTAATGGGTTTGTCTTTAATTTCAGAATCTTCAATGTTATCGAGATCAACGAGTGAATCTTCTTCAAGAGAAAAGCTCAGTACTTCGTCGTCTGAAGGTAAATTATAAATTATGTATTTGGTTTAATTATTTATGTTTAGAGGTAAATTATGAAAATAATGCTAATTAAAATTTTATTTTATTTTGTTAATTTTGTAGATTCGTATCTGTTTTCAAGGATTGCAAGTGATTCAATGTCAGAGAAATCAATCGATAGCTTAACTTCAATTAAAGAGCATCGGGAGAAGATTAGCGAATAGAGTTCAAATTGAAGAAAAAAAATAAGATTTCAGGATTTTTAGTTATAAATTTGAAGTAGTTTAAAGTGAAAATGATGATGACAAAACAGATAAATCTTGTTGCAGGATCAGTGCATAGTCTCAGATTAGAGAAGGGTCTTGCTTTGCCTTTTGTATATGTATCATTATGTGAATTCTGACACCTTGAGAAGTGGAAAAAATATATTGTAAATATTATATTTATTACATATCAATGTCGTCTTCGTTTGTCACAGCTTTACATTGTGTCATAACAGTAAAATAAAATACATCAAGAAAAAAATCTCTTACTACCATTTTTTACTCACAAAGCTATTTTTTTTTTACTTTGCTATCAAGTCTATCAAGTCTATTTCAAAATGAATTATATATTTTCCAAAATGAATTATGTTTATGCAATTTTTAATCTTTATTAATAACATATATTTTGAAGTCATATCAAATATCCAAAGCTTAAAGTTATATAATATCCATATTTTTAGTCCATTTGAAAGTTTCATATTTTGGGCGGCAACAAATTAGGTAATGTGCAGCACGAAGAAATGTTTTAATATATGCTTTTCTCTTGTGTGAAACATATATAAACTATTGAAAATAGACTTTGAGTGCGGAGTTAACATAATATTTTATTATTCGATTAAAATTATGTTAGAGAATTCATTCCGTTCTTGACTAGAATTTTTTTTTTTTTGGATTATATATATAGATGAGTTAACAAACGACCAAAACGAGTGAGATAGTATTTATTTAAGGTTATTACAAAAACTTTACAAGTGAGTAGAAGTTTTAGATCCCACAACAACCGACCAGAGTCACCTAATAAAAGTCCGAAAACTAAATTTAAAATGTTCAAAAATCATAATAGGGAATTTACCAGTAGTAAAGAAAAGTAAGAAAAAAAGACAAAGAATGTGCATAGTTGTCAAAACTTATATGTTTTTTTCTTTTATACATTAGTTTAATTGAAAAACAAAACTATAGATCAGCATACTGATTAACAATAATAAATATTATATCAGCATATTTGATATTTAATCAAAAAATTAAATCCTAATCATATTTTTTTGGATATTAAATAAATCATATTAAAAATAATATAATTACTCAAACCACCAAAAAATAAAATAGAATGAGCTTTAACAGAGACCACGTGCTCTTCGAAGCACATGCATAGGCCTGGGCGTTCGGATACTCGGGTCGGGTTTGGGTAGTATCCAATCAGGTTCGGGTTTTTCGGGTATATAAATTTTATACCCATATAGATACCTATAATATTTCGGATCGGGTTCGGTTCAGGTCGAGTAGTATCCAATCGGGTTCGGATAAAGTAGTATAAATTATATACTATCGGGTATATTGTATTCAAAATGTCATAAACGTTATCAATAAAATAAAAAATATGAAACTAATAA
>KE156700.1:111879-128191 GCA_000411055.1 Leavenworthia alabamica
CCAGGCATGCACAAAAGAAAAGCGTGAGAAGGGTCACAGGAAAAAAGGTCGAGCCACGAGACGAGCCATCTGCTTTTTTAAAACCGAACCGGTCAAAGCTTGGTCAAAACTCCAACTTCATTCTAATAAAAGATTAAATATCATTAATTTGTTAGCTAATTTTGTAAAAATTAGGTGAATAATAAATATAGATTTGAATTAAAGAGTAATCACATTTATTTCCAACAAGTGTAAGAAAACGATAGAAGCTTGTAATGAAACACATCACTAACACGCGTTACATAAATTTTTGCGTTACAAGCTCTCACTATCGTGTCCTCTTCTTCCTTCACTCATTTTATCACCTCGTTACTTTAATTTAATTTTTGGGATTTTATATCAATCGTTCAAGTTACAAGAAAATTGCTTTTGTAGGACCATATTAACATGAGAAACATGTCAATAATTTACGTTAATGAATATTAATACAAGCGTATGTTATAATCTTTTTCTAGAAATAAAAGAAGAGAGAGAGAGAGATGGTGTGAAAATGTTGACGTGAGAAGTAGCCCGACTGAAAAAAGTCTAGGTAGAGATGATGACCACTCAAATTAATATTTGACCTACTTCTTTCTTTGTAACTTTTTTTCTTCCCCATTAATTTCATCCTCAATTTTTTCTTATTAAAATAAATAGTGAAAGATAATAATGGATATTTACATCATATCTTTTGGGGTTTCAAGTCTATGTTTGATAGACTAACCATAAAAATCAATTGATTCAGTTACCAGAAAAAGACTATTCACTTATAATAATAGAAGATTGGTAGTTAATTAGTAGTAGTACAAAATATTTGGTTCCTTTTTTGCTGTGTTAGGTTGAATAACTCTTGGATACAAATATTTAATTTTTAAATAGAAATAGTTAAAGAATAATTTTAGATATTGTAAAAAAAAATTAAGTAACACATCAAAAATATGTTTGATAAAACTCTGTTACAAAAGACCTACGAATTATTTGTAGACAATGCATAGTTTTCACTGATTTGCGTTAGCATAATAAATAGTATAACGCGACTAAAAAAAAAAAAAAATTCAGTAAGAGCAAAATATATTGAATGAATTCGAAATGGAATAAAGTTTAAAATTTATATGATGGATTAATTAAAATACATATTAAAATTTCAATATTTTTATGTCAATAATATACATTAAATAGAATTGAATTTGGATGGTGCCATAACCAATCAATCTAATAACACAAATTACATATCATTATCTTGATTAAATTTATCAAATTTTAATGAAATATTTGTATGATTTCAAGTAAACATTAAAGGCTAGTGTAATTAATATGCAGTCAGATCAAAGTGGACCAAAATCTAGATACAAAGTAGGATAGATACAAAGTCTCTTGTAATGAACATGGACCAAAATCTCATATAGTAGTTGACAAAATAAATATTCCTGTTGGCTGAAATAGACTCGTTAAATCAAGTTATTTAGATCAACCATCGAGCAATCGGTCAACCATATGAAAGACAATGAATTAAGAAACAATCATAGTTTTGTTTGAAAAATAAATGATTGTTTAATGTCCTGTTCATAATTTTTATCCCACGTATTATATGATCAACGGTCGAGAATATTACAAGTTCGAACACATAAAAAAATTGATTTAATATATATTTTTGTATCCTCCACGAGGAGATTATGAGCTTATTTCAAAATTTTCTTATGCTCTCATGATATTTTATTATCTGTAGAATTTAGCAAAAGTTTTATTTAATGCGCTATTTTTTTTTATTTGATATGCTATTTTCATGTAACGTGCAATTTTATTACATATTTATTTGTTAATATCAAACCACATAAATATTATTGCCAATACTAAAATAATATCATGTTGTTTAAATTTTCAAAAAACATTTTCGCGTTTTCTATGAACTTAAGTTACATTTAAGTTATGTTTACTCCTAATTACAACACTAGTTTATATGTTTTGAGATGCTTCGAAGTACAAGTGTCGAGCATAAAACAAACTCAACACTTGCAATGGATCAGTCTCATAACATTCTGTGCAAGAATCATAATATAAGATTCGCTCGAAACTCAAACAATAGAAAAGAAAACGAACACTTCATTTCTCTTTTGTTACTACAAACAAATAAATCATCACTATCATGTCAATTAATACATAAATAAAATAATCAATATCATGTCGAGAACATCCACCTCACAAGGAAGCAAGAAGCAATCGAAGCCGGAGAACCATACACGTTGCCAGGTTCAAGTGCCCTAGAAGAGGAAAAATACGTTGCACCTTAGAAGTAACACAACACCGTTTTCTACAACATAAAAGAAACTTCTTTAAATCTTGTTTAGTTTCATAAGACTTAAGTAGATTTGGTTGTCCCCTCTTCTTAGATTTTCGTGGGCCATGCATGTATCCGACCAATCTAACTTAATAGTGTTTTCAAGTCTGTTTGTCCCGTGAAAAATTCTATATGTCTGTTTCTGTATGTACACAATGCATTAATCATTACATATTACATTATAAATTATCTGTATTTAGACATTTATATATATATCGATAGATGACATATACAAATAAATTAAAGAAGATGGTAGTTTCATGAGTTGAGGTTCTTTTACGTTACTCGAGGTCTCTATGCTTATCATGAGATTTTGAATGCATTGCATGTGACTTTTTGTGGTTATGGTCATATCTTATTATATTATAATTTATATCTAATCATGGACTACGTAAAATTAAGAGTAATTGAGAATTTGAGGTTAAGTTTTGATGTTTTTGATTAAAACATATGAGCTTTAATCAGGATTACAATGACGGTAAGAGACTAAGAGTACTTTATAATATATTTGACCAATAAGAAACAAATTAAATTATGAAAACACTTAAATCAACATAAAGAATAAATCCATGAATTCATGTCCAAATCCAGAGTTTGCAAGTAGAAATGAAATCATAATACGTAAAACAAACTAAAGTAATAGAACCATGTTGAAGGAAACCTCGGAGATTGCAGTTTAAGATAGATAAATTCATTACAATTAAACAAAACTAATAAAGTTGATGTTTGGCTTTTGTCTCCCTGCAACGAAACATCATGTTTTTTTTTTTCAAATATCATCTATATTATATGCAATTATATGCTAAGGAATATATTATTGTTTCAATAATTGATCTTGTCTTTCCAGCATCGCCTATTTATTTCGGGGCTACAAATGAATTTCAGAAAGCCCATTATGTATAATCCTATGTAAAATTTGATCTTGTTTATTGGGCCTTGTAAGCTGTATTCTCTATATATTTCTCATATTTAGTATATAAAAACTGAAATAATTATATTATCTTGTAAAAATCTAATGTAAACAACTGCAACTAAGAAGGCCCGTCCAACATACTCTATGTGAAACTTTCTTGGTTTTATGTAAAATGTCTGAAAAATATTTTTATATCTGAAAAATATTTTTAAAAATTACGATTATATTTAATAAAAATTATAATTAATTTTACAGAAAAAAACATAAAATTTGAAAATGAAACATGTCACAAAATGGTGACTATATTTTTATATTTACATATTTTTAGAGTAACAAAGACGACAGAAATAAATATAATTAAAATCTAAACGTAATCGTAATTCTATAAAAATCGTTAGTTAACTGTATGATATAATTGTCATGTTATAACCGTAACTATTTTAAAAATAAAATAAAATATATAAATAATCAAATTATATTATAAATTTTAGTTGAAATATTACTAATTCTTGCAATAAAGATTAAATATATTTTTATAAAAAATTCTTGATATTATTTTTATATTATTAATAAATTAATTTCATTATATATAACCATAACTGTGTTTAGATGTAACTAATTTTAATCATAACCTTTTTAATTATATATTAAATAATTAATATTAATATTTAAAAAATATAAACATAATTAGCACTCAACTGACTGTAACCGTATGATAAAACTAAACTAGCAGTGAATTTACTAGTATTTTGAACTTGACGTAAGCATTTTCACTTAGTAAAGTATCATCAGTGAAGTTTTTATATTAACAAGATATCAATTTAGTGAACAAAAAAACCTGAACCTGTTGACACTGAAAATAAATAACAACATACTATAAATTAAATGTATTAACACATATTTCTATGTGCATGCCAAATTCAAAACAGAGTTCACGGATTGAAAACTAATAATAGAGGAGAAATGTGATAGAAAATAGTAGGCCCGTGACCTTTTTACAATCCTTTCTTCTTTGTTTTTTTCTTCTAAGTTTCACATCATTAATCACTGTGTACACATGCATATATCCCTATTTATATATAATATAATACTCATATTTAATAATGTCTTATAGCATATGATATGAAAATATAATAATTTTTGTTCAGTTTTTTTTCATCCACATGTTTCAACTTTTAACTTGTTCTTTGGATTTACTATACTCTTTTTTTCTTTCTCAAGTTATTTGGATCTATTCATATTATATACACATATTATTCTGCTAATCCTTTGGATATATTGCTAATTTTGCATTTTTTCTGCGAGTAAATATATATATATAGTATTAACTTCTTCGTTTTTGGTAACTTCATTTATTTTGTTCAGTATTATTAAAAGAGTTTTTTTTATGAGATGTTAGATTTGTTAATAAATTAGAACAAATGAGGGCTTATGTGTTGAATGAAGAATTTTAAGTGATTTAATTTAAAATTTAAAATTATCTTGATGAATTTTTAGTGAAGTAGAAATATGTTATTAAAATTGAAATTTCACATAAAATAAAACATGAGATTTTAATTTTTTATATTTTCAATTAAAGAATTTTCTGAAAATCACATAAATTTTTAATCCAATTTTAAAAATACTTTTAGTAACAAATTTAATTGTACATTTTAAAATTCATATAATATCATTTTTTTTGGTTGTTTCAAACTACTTTGTATGAATTGTCACATCCAATAAACTAAAAATGATATATAAAATTAAGATATCATAACATCAACTAAAAAATCACATAAAAAAAATATCATGAGCATTTGTGGAAGATTGACATGAACTTAATATTAGTAAGAAACTCATTTCAACACTATAAAAATGGTTTAAGATTTTAGAAAACATATTTTGAGAAATGGTTTTACACAAGTGGTTCACCATCCAAATTCAATTTCTGATAGTCGTGTTACAAGGTTTATAGCTATAGATCAACACTTGTCTACCCAAACATCGAAAAAAGAAACGGGTCCCATGAAATTCAATGTTCATAATAAACACAAATGACTACAAAACTCCAAATTTGTATTTCAAAATAAAGTAAACAATTTAAAGTGAAAAAAAAAACTAAAAATGTAAAGTCTTTGTCATCACAAAAACAAATACAAAAAGTATTATAAAAATCTCCTTCACTACATTGTTCAAGTCACTCTTTTAACTCTTACTAGTTACAACCTTATGGAAAACTCTTCGTCGCCTCCGCCGGAGACGGCGGCNAAAACATCTCTCTCTCTCCTTCTTTTCACGGCGACTGAGCCACCATCCTTTATCCTCCGTAACATCACACTCACCGCTCATCCAACCGAGATCCTCGCCGTCGTTGGCCCTTCCGGCGCCGGAAAATCAACACTCCTTGATATTCTCGCCTCCAAAACCTCTCCAACCTCTGGCTCCATCCTCCTTAACTCCATTCCCATTGACCCTTCATCTTATCGTAAAATCTCCTCTTACGTTCCCCAACATGACTCTTTCTTCCCTCTCCTCACTGTCTCTGAAACCTTTTCCTTCGCTGCTCGTCTCTTGCTCCCAAACCCATCAAATATATCTCAAACCGTAACCTCTCTTCTCTCAGAACTTAAGCTAACACATCTTTCCGATACAAGACTCGCTCAGGGCTTATCCGGTGGTGAAAGAAGAAGAGTCTCTATAGGTTTAAGTCTCCTTCATGACCCTTGTTTTCTCCTACTCGATGAACCCACTTCTGGTTTAGATAGTAAATCTGCTTTTGACGTCGTTAACATCCTCAAATCCATTGCTGTGTCAAGACAACGGACAGTGATCTTGTCCATTCACCAGCCTAGTTTCAAGATTCTCTCTATCATCGATCGCTTGTTACTTCTTTCGAAAGGAACTGTTGCGTATCATGGAAGTCTTGACTCCCTCGAAGGTTTCTTGCTCTCCAAGGGATTCACTGTCCCTCCACAGCTCAATTCTCTTGAATACACCATGGAAATACTTCAAGAACTTCGAGAGTCCGATGTAAACACAGATGTCATCGCTCTCCCTTTAACCGAAAACAAAAAACAGAGAGAAAAACAAAGTATAGTTCGATATAGAACATCAAGAGTTACTGAGATATGTCTTCTTTCAAGAAGATTCTGGAAGATTATTTACCGGACAAAACAACTGCTTCTGACCAATGCATTAGAAGCCCTTTTGGTTGGTCTTGTCTTAGGAACTATCTACATCAACATCGGAATCGGCAAAGCAGGGATCGAAAAAAGATTCGGTCTTTTCGCCTTCACTCTCACATTCCTCTTATCTTCAACAACTGAAACTCTCCCGATCTTCATCAACGAGCGTCCAATACTTCTCAGAGAGACTTCAAGTGGCGTTTACAGACTCTCATCTCACATTCTCGCCAACACATTCGTTTTCTTGCCTTACTTGTTCGTTATCTCAATCATTTACTCAGCTTCTGTCTATTTACTCGTCGGTCTATGCCCTACTTGGCAAGCTTTTGGGTACTTTGTTCTAGTGATATGGATCATTCTCCTAATGGCTAACTCTTTCGTTCTCTTCTTGAGCTCTCTTGCTCCAAATTACATTGCTGGAACCTCTCTAGTAACAGTTCTTCTAGCTGCTTTCTTCTTGTTCTCAGGTTACTTCATCTCCAAGGAGAGTCTACCCAAGTATTGGCTTTTCATGCACTTCGTCTCGATGTATAAGTATGCATTGGACGCACTTCTTATAAACGAGTACTCGTGCTTAGCCTCCAAGTGTTTGGTCTGGTTAGAGGAAGCTCAAGCGAAGGTTTGCGTGGTTACTGGAGGTGACGTGTTGAAGAAGAAAGGACTTGATGAGAAACAAAGGTGGCTTAATGTTTATGTTCTGTTAGGGTTCTTCGTACTTTATCGTGTGTTGTGTTTTCTTGTTCTCCTTAGAAGGGTTTCAGGTTCGAAAAGATGACCATTTTTTTTTCCTTGAGTACTTTTTGTAAATTATATGAACACAAATAACATCTCCGTATTCATTCATAGTCTTTTTTTTTTTTGTAGAAATTCGAATTTTATATCAATAATTCAATTCAATATATATTGTTCTCTCGATGTTAACTAGGCGTTTGGTATGTGAAGAGGTAATATTTAACGTTTCATATGACAAGTGGTGGTTGTAAGAAACAAGAAATAGATTATTTTTTGCATGGCTAGATTCATTAATTAAGTGTCACTAGATATAATTTTAATCATATACGTATATGATCATGAGCTTAGTCGTCTATATGTATAAAAATAAATGATCCAAATAAAATTAATAGTGTTTTTTTGTAGAGAAACTAAATCGAATCAAATGTGAGGATAGGATTTAGGTAAGGAAATTATAGCATAGAAGAGTCGCTTTGGTTAACTTGTAGCTTGGAGACAAACCTTGGTCTTCACAATCACGGGTCTCCATCTCCTTGTCGTTTTTTCTTGACTTCTTATCCTAATTTTAAGAACAAAATGACAACATTATTATAGTAACTTATGCTAATTTGGTCATATAATTTAGGATCAAATGCGGTAGCATGCAATTGAGTTGCATACCACACAAAAATGGAGAATATTTTCAACGCGAATTGAAAATTAGAATAATAAAGAAACTAGAACACACAAATTCTTGATGAAGTGCTATCGATTTTTTTTTGTNCACAAATACTTAGATCTTTAAAATTATAGACACGGTTCTAGTGGTAGTTGAATTTTCCACGTAATATTTTTTAAAAAAATCTGTTATTATAAAAGTAGGTAGGTTTTGGCCACGTTGTCATTCAGACTCAATGCTACTTTTTATTGTCTGTTTCCCTTGAAATTTAGTTCCAAGTGGAAGAGTAGACTCGTAAATATTGAAATATAGGCACAAATGCATATAATATTATAATATAATATTGTGTTCACGGACTTGTTCGTTGGATACTCTCCCGTGATCGCCTTTTCTTTGCATGCATCGTTACCAAACATTTATTTTGTCGTTATTGTTTAGTTTCTGTTAACGAGTCTTTACAATAGCTTACTGGTTCTGACTAAACAAGTATCCAAACATGCTTAGCTTAGAATGTACTATTTTATTTCAGGTTAGTGTTATATATTTTGAGGATTATTAAACCGAAGAGTTTTACATCGAAAGCCGTACATCTTTGCGTCAGATTCAGAAAATTTAGGTTGAACTCAACCCTAAACCCTTAGTGATTAAAAAAATGTACAATTAACTTTCTATTTAATTTTTTTCTTTCTTAGTTTGAATCCATGCAAATATTGAATATATAGATATTTGTAATTTAATTGAACTGTGTAACTATTATTGGACATAAATTGGTAAAAAAATGGTTAGCTAGAGTGCTAAAGCTTTGCCAAGGTTAGCTAGTTCTCCAATTCTCAATGTTTCCATATTTATTATTTGTGTAGATTCCTTCATGTGAATTATTCATTAGTCTATGTATTTTTTTTTTGTGAAAAAATGAATTATACATAACTTATAAGACTCCATTTGGGCAAGTATAATGATTAATGCATAATCTAATATCATATAAATGTTTATAGTTTTAGAACGAAATGAATGGACCTGATCATGATAACGTTCGCACTTCATCACTCATGGATTCTTTCTCATCTTTGAAATTGTTTTGCCTGATTTTGAAATCTCTTTTTTTTGTAACTTTAAAACTAATTTATGTTCATATCATTTGTGAAGGTTCTCTTCTGAAACAAAAGAACTTCAAGTTATTATGTGAATAAGACGTATGTAGTTGAGTTCTTATAGTTAACCTAATTTTCCTACGTTAGTGTATACTTTTATACAAATCCATTTGAACTCATATGTTTCTCTTTATATTTGAGTCTCTAGTAATAAAATAAAAATTTATTAGTAAAATATTTTTCTTCATTTTAGACAATACTAATATAGTACTTATAGTTTTACATTATCAAAGTAGTATAGACTAGTTTGACGTATACACATATGTTTCATAGTTACAAAGTCGTGTCTGTGGTGTGGAAGTCAAATCCCAACAGCGATGTCAACAAAGTTTGATTGAAGCATAAGAATGACAAGCAAAGTAGCAGCTTCTGCATTTCTCTATCGTACTAACGAACTTGGTCACCTTCAACAATCATGTATTCGGCTTCTCTCCTTTTGCGAATCTAATTCATCTCGCTCTGGTTTACACATCCACTGCCCTGTAATCAAGTTGGGTATTTTAGACAATCTTGACTTATGCAACAATCTTTTGAGTCTTTACTTGAAGACTGTTCATTTATGTAATGCACGTAAACTGTTCGATGAAATGCCACACAGAACTGTTTTTGCCTGGACAGTTGTGATTTCTGCTTATACCAAGAGCCAAGAGTTTGTATCAGCGCTTTCGTTGTTTGAAGAAATGTTGGATTTGGGAATTTACCCTAACGAATTCACATTTTCCTCAGTGATAAGATCTTGTGCTGGTTTGAGAGATTTCAATTACGGAGCTCGAGTTCATGGTTCTGTTTTAAAGACTGGGTTTGAAGGAAACTCAGTTATAGGGAGCAGCTTGACTGATTTGTATTCAAAGTGTGGGAAAATGAAGGAAGCTCGTGAGTTGTTTAGTTCTCGTCAGAACGCTGATACAATCTCATGGACGATGATGATATCTTCTTTAGTTGAAGCTTGTCAATGGAGAGAGGCGTTTCAGTTTTACTCTGAGATGATTAAAGCTGGTGTTCCTCCTAATGAGTTCACCTTTGTTAAGCTCTTAGGTGCTTCTTCCTTTCTTGGTTTGGAGTTTGGTCAAATGATTCATAGCAACATAATCGCTAGGGGAATTCCGCTGAATGTGGTTTTGAAGACTTCTCTTGTTGATTTGTACTCAAGATTCTCTAAAATGGAAGATTCAGTGAAGGTATTGAATTCGACTAGAGATCAGGATGTGTTTCTTTGGACTTCTTTGGTATCAGGGTTTGTAAGAAACTTGAATGCAAAGGAAGCTGTTGGTACGTTTCTTGAGATGAGAGGTCTGGGTTTGCAACCAAATAACTTCACATACGCTGCAATCTTGAGCTTATGTTCCTCTGTACAGTCGTTGGATTTAGGCAAGCAGATTCATTCACAGACGATTCAGGGTGGCTGGGAGGAAAGTACTGATGTCGGAAATGCACTTGTAGATATGTATATGAAGTGCTCAGCATCACACGTTGAAGCTTCCAGAGTCTTCAGAGCAATGATTTCACCAAACGTCATCTCTTGGACAACATTAATCTTAGGTCTTGTTGATCATGGGTTCGAGCAAGATTGTTTTGGACTGTTGATGGAGATGGTAACACAAGGGATAGAACCCAATGTTGTTACTCTATCTGGTGTTCTCCGAGCTTGCAGCAAATTGAAATCTCTTAGACGGGTATTAGAGATTCATGGATATATACTCAGAAGACACATAGATAGTGATATAATAGTAGGGAATTCACTTGTAGATGCATATGCCAGCTCGAGTAAGGTGGAGTATGCCTGGAACCTGGTTAGATCAATGGACAGGAGAGATATTGTAACGTACACAGGCTTCGTAACGAGGCTTAACGAGTTAGGCAAACATGAAATGGCACTAAGTGTCATCAGTCACATGTGTGCAAATGAAATCCGAATGGATCAGTTTAGCTTACCTGGGTTTATCTCAGCTTCAGCCAACTTGGGTGCTCTTGTAACTGGGAAACATCTTCATTGTTACTCTGTGAAATTCGGGTTTTCTGTCGCGGTTTCGGTTTTGAATAGTCTTGTTGATATGTACAGTAAATGTGGTAGCTTGGAAGATGCAAAGAAAGCTTTTGAAGAAATAGTTAAACCTGATGTGGTTTCTTGGAACGGGTTGGTATCTGGTTTTGCATCCAACGGTTGTATTTCATCAGCTCTATCTGCATTTGAAGAGATGAGGATGAAAGGAACTGAGCCTGATTCAGTAACGTTTCTGATATTGCTCTCAGCTTGTAGTAACGGAAGATTAACTGAAATGGGTCTGGAGTATTTCCGAGCAATGAAGGAGATTCATAACATTGAGCCACAGATAGAACACTATGTTCACTTAGTTGGTATCTTAGGTCGTGCTGGACGGCTAGAGGAAGCAACAGAAGTTATAGAGACAATGCAGTTAAAACCAAATGCTCTGATCTTCAAAACATTGTTGAGAGCTTGTAGATACTATGGAAATCTGTCTTTAGGAGAAGATATGGCTAATCGAGGCTTAGCACTTACACCACTCGATCCAGCCTTCTACATTCTTTTGACTGACTTATACAACGAATCTGGTAAACCAGAGTTGGCCCAAAAGACTCTAAATCTGATGAGCGAGAAGGGTTTGAGTAAGAAGCTAAGCAAGAGCACTGTGGAGGTTCAAGGAAAAGTTCACAGCTTTGCAAGTGAGGATGTTACTACAGTTGAGAAAACAAATGGGATTCACGCAGAGATCGAATCGATAAAGTATGAGATTGAAAAGTCGGGTTCTTCATACCGAGGTAATGAAAACGCAAGCTTTCACAGTGCGAAACAAGCCGTTGTGTTTGGCTTTCTTTACACTTCACCACAAGCTCCAGTTCATGTTGTTAAGAACAAAATCCTGTGTAAAGACTGCCATGATTTCGTGTCTAACTTGACACGGTTAGTGGATAAGAATATAACTGTAAGAGATGGGAATCAAGTACATGTCTTTAACAATGGTAAATGTTCTTGCAAAGAGGATGAAACATCATTTGTATCATCATAGGTTTTATAATAAGAATAATGATAAAAACATTTGTTAAAGTTTTGAAAATTATTAAGCATTTTATTCCAGAGAAACAACTCTAGCCAAAAGAAAAGTAAACAAGCACACAAAAGGGTAAAACTGGATCGTTACTCCTTCAACTGTGGATCACTAGAGCTAGAAGCTGGGATTTCTGTTTTGGTCTCTGAAAGTAGACCTTGAAGCGTTTTGTAGAATTCTTCAGGAAGAGGACCAGGTCGATGCTGTGGAACGTGTTTGGGAATTGGTGCATCATTCTCGATGACTTCGCATTCGTAGTCATCTGGAACACCCCAAGGATCCCACTCTACAAATGCAAACATAATGCATTAACACTATATAGTGAAGAATAAGCAACCCAAAACTCTAGACTGGTCAAAAGCATGCTTTGAAAACCACATTTATGTGACACTGAAACAAGAACCATTGAAATTGACCATTTACACACCTTTGCAAATGGTCAGTGTTAGTCGTCAGATTCTCATTTTACAGATACATTTTCATGGAAACAAATCAGTCTAATAATAAATTACGATTCTAAAATCACCATTGATTCATTCACAAAAGCCGATTTCAAAATCCAAATATGAATCATAGAGTGGGACGAGAGTACGAACCGATCATTTTCCCAATGAGTGTGAGCTCATCGCGTGCCTCTTCAATAAGCTCTTCAACTTGACCACAACCAATCCGCTTCTCAATCACCTCCCAATCTTCTTCTTCCTTACACACATTAAGACGGTGACGTGTGAATGATTCAACCGCTTTACGGTATCCTTCATCCTCCGGCACAGCTTGGATCTCATTTAGGGTTTTGCTGTATAGATCAATCAACACCGCTCTCGCGTTAGGGACAACGTCTAGCCCCACGATCCCAGTCGTCTGCTTCACTTTAGCCAATAATGGCCGTCCGATTGCCCGTAAAAACATCTCAACCACGCTGGATCGGTCTCCTTCTAACTCCGGCAAAAATCTCAGAAATGTTTGTTGTTTACAGTGTCAACTCACTTTTTAGATGACGAAAAATATGGATTTAGTTAATTGGGCCTTATAGTTAAGATAAATGGGCCTTGATGTAATTAATATTGACTTGGATTATTCACAGTATCCCACTTCTGAACATTTACAACCGTACAATAAGGATGATATCACCATGGCATATTTTATGAACTAAATCGATTTATTTTACTTCTAAGTTCTAACTACTTCGAATTGTTTTTAATTACTTGATTGTATTCTGAAAATGTGATGTTTATAATAGTGAAGTAGAGACCATATATAATTAGGTGTGGAAAAAATAGCCGTCAGACCCGTTGGATACGGTTTAGTTTGATATTTGTCTCGATTCAATTCAAAATATGAATATTTTCTGAAGTAAAACAAATAATAAAATTTTATATTCATAAAAATAAATTAAATATCAAATACAATGTTTAAAAAGATTAAATATCTGATTCAATTCAGGTATTTATATAAGCATATTAAAATATATAATTATAAATATATATGTATAAAAATTTTGTAAATTTTTTTTTTAATGATTATGTTGATTCACTTCTTAAATAACTATTGATGTTATCTATGTTATTCCGAATGTTAGTATATTTAAAAAATATTTTGTGTATATTAAAAAATTGTGTTTTAAATGAATCAAAATTATATCGAAAAACAAGTATAAATGAAGCAAATAGTTCACGAACAATATAAAAAAATTGAATATTCAAAATTTTAAATATTTAAAACTTTTTGAATCGAAACGAATCACATTAACAAATCGAATTACGAATAGTCAAAAATTTTAAATATTTGCTCCGTGTAGAAGCTAATATATATATACACTTCAAATATCTCTTACGTTGGATACTTCCCTATAAAAGAAACAACTTTTTTCCTCAATTTGTTTTGTTCTTTCTGGTACATTAAATGTGTATTCACTAAAGTAATACGAAACACGTTTATAAACCTAATAAGACGAGGCGTAACAACTTCCATGCCCGTCTTTCCTCATGAGAATCTGGCTTTACTTAAATTTTAATTGTAAGATTTTTCTAATACAAAAATACTGAATAAAATATGTTTGAACAACACTGGGAAATAAGATAAAAAACCATATATAGTAAAAAAAAATATAATAAAAAATGGTTGACAATTTTAAAACAAGCCAAGACACGTAAGCACAAGTGGGAACAAAGATGCCGGATGTGTCTCGTGAGTTTAAAAGCTAGTAAAAAGAGGAGTTGTTGTTTCTGGTCTGAACAGAATTAACTGTCGTCTAGCTAAGCTACATTCCCACGTTATTATTTTTCAGTTACTTATTACACTAAACCAATGTTTTTATTATTTCGCATTAAATGAAAGCAAATGCTATTATGATACGATTTTTTAAGCATGGTTCTTGCTTCCGATATTTTTTTAATAGTCTCGGACATTAAATTAGCTTATTTATTTTTTTAAATAAATTATTTTTAAGTGAGGTTGTTGAATAGATTTTATTGTATTTTAAATTTTAAATATATAATTAATTCATTTATTATTCAATTAAAAATATGATAAATTATTAACGGAATTTTCTCTTTTGTTTTTTTTCAAGAGGAATTACTTAGTAGAGACTAATTTTAGATATCAATAAAAACACATAAATATTTAATAGATATCATTCAAACACACATAAATATTTAATACATATCAATAAAACACACATAAATATTTAATACTAGTCTTTACTTTTCTTAACATATCCTTTTAACAACACAATAGATTTATTAAAACATGACTTTTTTTTTTATTTTGTAGATTGAGAACCATTATCTCCATCGAATCCTGCGGACCAATAAGGTTCATTTTCAGCGAAGAACATATCATATCGATCCATCACTGAATAATTTGAGATCAAAAGACCATCCAGGTCATCATAATCATCCTCCTTAACTTCTGCTTCCATGTTAACTTCTTGAGTAGTAATTTTTCCATCTCCGTTAGTTCCCTGACCGCCATCGTTTTCCTTCAACGGTGAAACATGATTCTCTACTTTCCTTGTATCCGGCTGAAAAACGATTTGAGTTGATGGGTCCGGTGTAGGCATTAGGTTGACATATTGAGAGCTGTTACGAGTACTGCCGGCGCGATTTTTCCGGTGAATAGGATCAGTATGAGCGTCATGTTCTCCGACGTAAGTGACGATGTAGACATTAGGATTGAAATTACTCTTTTCAACTTGTTTTCGAGCTGTACAATGTTTTGAGGTACTGCATTTGTAGTAGTTCCTGGAAAAAAACCTAATTAGCAAATGAAAATAAAATATAAAAAAGAGAGTTTGATGAAAACCTAGGATGAGTAGAGCCTTTGATGAGTTTTTGACCATATTTACGCCATAATCCTTTATAACGAGAAAGATTCTCTTTCCTTACATGACATATGATTCTCTTTTCCTCAGTTTGTCTGAAACAAAAAAAAATAAGGTTAAAGAAAGAAAAATAGATCTTGAGAATTTAAAGATAGATTCGATGAAATAACCTTTTTTTAGATGGAGGAGGAGTTTCAGGCTGTTTTGGAGGAAGTGGGTCGCATTGAGCTCTGAAAACCAAGACAGAAGAAGGAGAAGTAGAAGGTGTGAAAACCCTAACATCAAGAGGAGGATTCTGAGCTTGAGATTGAAGAAGGATTTGTTCTGGGTTAATTAAGACATTAGGAGCTGGTGTAACTACAGGAGGAGAAGAAGACCAAGTTGTAGTTGCAGCAACAGGTAAAGATATATTGTAATAAGAAGAAGACATTGTGTTTCCCTCTCTGTCTCCATGGATGTGTGTGAACTGAGGCGGAGGAGGAGGAGGAGATGACCAAGTTGCAGTAACGGGTAAAAATGAATTGCTAGAAGAAGAAAACACGTTGTCTCTCACTCCATGGATGTGTGTGAACTGAGGCGGAGGAGGAGTAGAAGACCAAGCTGTGGTTGTAGTTGCAGTAGCGGGTAAAGATGAATTGCCAGAAGAAGAAAACACGTTGTCTCTCTCTCCATGGATGTGTGTGACCGGAGGAAAAGGAGAAAAAGACCAAGTTGTGGTTGCAGTAACGGGTAAAGATGTTTGGCGAGAAGAAGAAGACACTATGTCTCTGTCTCCATGGATGTGTATGGACTGAGGAGGTTGAGGAGAAAAAGACCAAGTTGTAGTTGTAGTAACGGGTAAAGATGTTTCGCGAGAAGAAGAAGAGTCATGGTCTCTTCTTCCGTTGTTTGCGTGACCACCACCATAAGAGTTGGTGTTTCCTCCGTTGTCTGCACGACCACCACCATAAGAGT
>KE156700.1:139543-183741 GCA_000411055.1 Leavenworthia alabamica
TCTACCACTGAGCTAAGACGGCTACGATGATATACGAGATGATACTTTTGTAAAATACAAGAATATATTTGGTAGCACAACAAGTTAAAACTGTTTGTTTCTTCGCATTGGGAGATTCACGAATTATTTTACATTCAGACTGTTTGTATTATGGAATCTCAAAAAGTGTGGTGTGTCAAAAATTAAATGTGTTTATTGATAAAGTTGATGATGACTACGTTGGAGATCATTTCTATTGAATTTCCTGAACCAGAGTAACCGGTTCCACTTAAACCGGCCAAAATTGTTGCAATAGAGAAGATCCCTGAGCTGATTTCATATAGCAAACAAGTCTTCTTGCTTCTTCACCTACGAACAGACTTCAACAAATCCGAACATTGAAAACAAGAGTGCTGAGTGCAACTATATAACAAATGGCTAAAGCCAATGTATCATTGACAAAACCATAACAATATATAATTTATTTCGTTTAGAAGAACAATGTGATATATTCCCAAACACAAACTTAAGAACGGTTGAGATAAGTGTGGATTATGGTCTAAGTTCTCAAGTTTGGTTAGCTTGAGTAATTAAGCTTAGTTTGGGCCAAAGTTATTGTTAATGGGTTCGTGTTGGGTTTGTGTTGTTGGTTCACTTAAGTGAATAAGAAATGAGAGCAAGTGACGTGAGAACTGAGAAGGGGTAGATATAAGTCATTATCGAGTCTTCTTCATTTTAACTACTTCTTCAGTGAGTGAGGAGAGAGAGTGACTAAGTGTGAGCAAGATTAGCTCAAGACCTTGTAAGTGTAAACTCAATGGTGATAGTAGATTCCGGTGACTCAGTCCCGGCGAGATGTAGGATTCCGGCAATGGATCCGAACTCGTATAAATCTCATGTGTCTTTCTTTATTTTTTATTCATGATTATTCACACAAGTATCAAGAGAAATAGATATGAAGATCAAGGGATATTAAGGAGCTGAATCTCCACAAATTGGTATCAGAGCCAGGTTTGAAGATCCAGAAGACACCGCACATTTCTCATGTTCCTTCGTTAACTCTTTGATTAAACTCCAAAACAACGTACAAATGGCATCCCAATCCATGGGAAGCTTAGAGGCTCCAACGGGGCTTCTAAAGAGGTTTCAGTAGAGTCTCTTAAAATTAAAATAATAGTATAAATTATATTGGAGAACGTGTATTAAGAAACATTTAGTAAAAGTTGGCTCTTAGTTAGGAGACTTTAGAGTCGGATCTAAACTTTTTGATCTTGAATAAGATGAACTAATATTAAAATATTCATAAGAGTTCTTCATGGGATTCTTACTATTGGAGATGCTCTTAGTAATCACAACCTTATTCATAGTATTATTATTACCTGCAGATTGCTTTCCTTTCTTCACTGAGATCAATACATATCTTACGCAAGAGCCTTAATAAACTCCAACGGTTTTTTCGGAGGAACTCCATTTGGAGAACTATAAACGGCTGAAAACTGAATTTTTCCCCTCACTGTTCACCAAAACAAGGCGGAAGACGAGGAGGTGACACGTAAGCGAGACGTCATCTTATTCACGTGTCTATAACCTATTGGGAGATGTTTCTGAGGTAAAACTACCTTCTGTTTAATGATTAAAGATAAACACACTGTGGCGTTCGTTCTCAGCTCCTACACGCCGTGTAGTTTCTAGCTTTCAGAAACGAAATCAGTTCTCACTCAGTCTCCCCCAAACAGAAAAAGGAAGAAGCAGCGAATATTATGTTTGATCGATAAGAGACTCCTAACTCCTTAATGCTGCATCACAACTCCAATTCGGTGTTCTTCGATTTGCAGAACACTGAACCTTAGATCATACAAGTCCAAAAATCTAGAACACCAAATTTGATTGTGATGCAGAATTTAGTAGAAGTCGTATTGCATATCTCATAGCAAGGCACATATTTCTCAACTCATCCAATTGAATGATCTAGGTTTAGTGTTCTGTCAAATTTCTTAATCAAGCTATTGTTTCATGAATTTTTTCATATGATATTTTTGAAATTTGCTGGATCCAAATCTGGCTGTGAATCAGGTTAACATCAGATTTTCATTTCATAGTGTATATTTTAACGAAATGTGACAAAATGAATTCTCATTATTTGTTAGTGGAGAATGAAGAAGATAGTGATGTTGTTCACATATTATAATTTGATTAATCGTAGTTTTGAATAATGTAGAGCAGCATTTCCGTGTCTTCATTCCATTTGTTGGTGGAGTTGGCCAATTTCTTTTTTAAAAAAGAAGAGCTTTTTATGGAGGTCATTTCTTATCTTGACCCTTACATCTATTATTGTTATTGTTGATGTCCTTTGAATGATCGTTTCCTTCTTTAGTGTGTATCAGTCACTATCTTCTTGGTCTCGTCAAGGTTTTCATCTTTTACCACCTGCTCCTTTGGAACTTACTTTGTTGTATTAACGTTTCTGAACCTCCTAGAAAAATAAAACTTTATTAGATTTCCGTGACGTCAATGATTTGGTAGAAAAGCATTGGGTTTCTTTGGTATGCTTGACAATAATTGATTCTTAATGGTTCTAGTCACTCTGAATCGACAATACAAGTGGTTTTATGTTGTTCTCCTCACACACCTTTTGTATAAGAACGTACCATCTCTGTTCTGAACATTATACTTGATTGTCAGCTTTATTTTCCTGTTCTGGCCAACATAAAACGCTCTGATATTTCTGTTGTATAAAGGGTGGACATCAAAATTGTGTATTTGTGGGCTAATGACCTAAATTTGGTTTGTGAATGCAAAGGTTTCACCTTATGTAATAGCTGATTGCAGAATGAGACTACTTGGTTAATATAAAATTTTGGACGGTGGTTTTTGGATTATGTTCTCCTGGTGTAGCAGTTGGTATACTATGTCATCAGTTGCTACTATTTAAGTTCATATGTTACCCAAACTCAATTCATTAATTATTAGTCTCAACATTCATCAGTCTTTTATATTTACCTTATAAATTTTCTTAAGAAATGGCAGCAAATGATGTCCCTTGTTGTGAGACTATGTTCTGGGTGTACCTACTTGTATGTGTTGCTTTAGTTGCTTTTGCAGGTTTAATGTCAGGACTGACTCTTGGTCTCATGTCCCTTAGTCTCGTAGAGCTCGAGGTCATAATCAAAGCCGGTGAGCCCAAAGACCGTAAAAATGCTGGTCAGTTTCATTCATGAACCCATTGATCTACTCACACCTTTTTTACTTCATAG
Source organism: Leavenworthia alabamica (assembly GCA_000411055.1). Classification (NCBI taxonomy): domain Eukaryota; kingdom Viridiplantae; phylum Streptophyta; class Magnoliopsida; order Brassicales; family Brassicaceae; genus Leavenworthia; species Leavenworthia alabamica. The sequence continues at coordinate 142,777 of KE156700.1, forward strand.
TAACATAAAATTTTGCAACCAGAAAAAATTCTGCCACTCATTAAAAACCAGCATCTTCTTTTATGTACACTCCTCATAGGCAATGCTTTGGCAATGGAGGTATCAAGCTTTACCATACTTTGTCAATTTTTTAAAACGTCTGATTGAGTATTCACTGACTATGTTTTTATTTGATAAAATCCACAAGGCTCTACCGATCTTTGTTGACTCTCTGCTTCCAGCTTGGGGTGCTATCCTCATATCCGTAACTCTCATACTTGCATTTGGCGAGGTAAACAAAATTTGAACTAACTTTCTGTGCTGATCAGATTTTTGTCTTGGCCCAAATCTTATGGTTCTTTTTCCATTGTCATAGATTTTACCTCAAGCTGTATGCTCTCGGTATGGGCTGAGCATCGGGGCAAAGCTATCGATTTTGGTTCGTTTGATTATCATAGTCTTCTTTCCAATAGCTTATCCAATCAGCAAGGTGATTCAATCAGAATTGAAATCCTAGTGGAATCAATTGAGGTTATAATTAAGCAAGACTCATTTTTTAAGTTTAAAAGAATATTCAAACTTTGTTCCCTTCAATGCTTTAGCTACTTGATTGGTTGCTTGGAAAAAAACATTCTACACTTTTAAGGAGAGCAGAACTCAAGTCACTTGTAAATATGCATGGAAACGAGGTTTGTGTCAATACTCAAGGTGTTTCCATGTCTTTTTCTTTTTCTTTATAAGTCCTTTGTTCTGTTAAATAGGCTGGAAAAGGCGGGGAACTGACTCACGATGAAACAACAATCATATCAGGAGCTCTAGATATGTCTCAGAAGAGCGCCAAAGACGCAATGACACCACTCTCTGAGATATTTTCACTCAATATAAATTCTAGGCTCGATGAGTATGTACTTGGTTCTTCTGCTTTTCAACAATACATATTCAGTTAGTTCGTTATTCTTATTCCTACTCTTTGAGCTTCACAGAAAGACAATGGGATTAATAGCAAGTGAAGGCCATAGCCGAATCCCTATATACTCTGTGAATCCTAGTTTTATTATCGGATATATTCTGGTGAGTAAGCAACAAAACTTGAGAAAAACACTTGGCGAATTCGTTTACATGATCTTGTTTTCTTGTTTGAGTAGGTCAAGAACTTGATCAAAGTTCGCCCTGAAGACGAGACACCAATCAGAGATCTCCCCATCAGAAGAATACCTAGGTTAGTATATACATATTTGGACTCTAAAGTTTAGAGTCTAAACAAACAACTAAACTTTCTTTCGCGGCTGGACCGATCAAAGCTTATTCTTCTTCTAAAAATTCTGTAAACAGGGTTAATTTGAATTTACCTCTCTACGACATCCTCAACATCTTCCAAACAGGTCGAAGCCACATAGCTGCTGTTGTTGGTACCAAGAACTATACTGATACCAACACTCCTATCCATGAAAAGAACATCAATGGTTAAGAGGCTTGTACATATATCATAAAGCATAAAATTCGAGGACGAGAAAACTTATTATGTCTTTTACTTTTCTTCAGGAACAGCCAATAAAGACGTCGACGTTGTTCTGAGCATTCCTGTGATGAATTCCATCGAAAATAATCGTCAAAGTCCAATCCAATACATTGATATAACTGTTGATGAAGATGAAGAAGTCATTGGCATAATAACTTTGGAAGATGTCATGGAGGAACTAATACAAGTAAGTATTTATATTGTTTTATGCGAACATAATATTTGTGAGTGATGTTTGTATTTAACCACTTGATGAATCTTGTAGGAAGAAATATTTGATGAGACAGATCAGTACGTCGAGTTTCATAAAAGGTATGATCACTATTTATCAATCATATAATGTAGACTGCGATGCTCATAGCTCACAGCTTACAGACTCAAAATTTAGTTTTTTCGCTTCGTAGTATAACAATAGACATGCCAGTATCTGGAAACTCGAGGTCACAATCGCCTGAAACTGCTATGTGGGCTTCAGAGTTGGCATCTCCTATCTCGCCATACCGCTCAAGTCCATTGTCACCGAATATTATGATCTCTACACTGCTCCGATCACCTATAAATTCACCTTACCGTCAGTCTCCATTTCTCCGACCTATACTTTACGCTTCTCCACCAGCACAACTTCCTTCAATGCTGTCTCCGGACAGTAATGAACATTATTACTATTTATCTCCAAGTAAGGTATGTAACGTGCGCCTCGAGAAAATTGCTTTACAGTGTCTTTCTTGCGCCAGAAGTTAACTATGCCTCTACTTTTTTTGTTTTTCTTGGTTTCCTTTGTTGCCTTGCAGGTGTTAAAGAAATCGTATACGAAGCTATCAAGATCAAATGGTTCGTAGTGAATTGAGGTGAAGAAAAATGAATTGATGATTTTCGTATTACTCATTCCATGTTTTTAAAATTCGGAATTGAAGAAAATATTCCAACGAAATCATATAAGCGCTACTATTTTCTTGAAAAAAAGAAAAATAAAAGAGTAAGAAATGTGTGGCTATGAAAATATCTCAAACGATACAAAACAAAATATAATACATGTAAAGATAAGATAAAGAAAATAAAAAAACATTTCAAGAAGAAGAAGAAGAAAATGAAAGGTCTCGTGTTCTTACACCACTCGCTACCATTATCATTTCTTGCAAGAACAACTCTCAAAACCAGACTTCAAATTCCAAAAACTTTAATTCCAAACAACAAACCAAGATGGGAATCCAGGATTTACGCTGGACCAAAAGGGTTTCAATCTTCTAGAAACTCTGAAAAACCAGTCCGGCCAAACCCTGACCCGGAAGACGACCCACCAATACCTCAAGAGGTGTTCGAGAGGATGATGGGTAGGATTGTGGTATCGGTTGGGACACCACTAGGATTAGGAGTGGCAATCTTGAAATTACTAGAAGTCTTGAAGGATAGAAACGTCTGGGACGTGCCTTTGTGGGTCCCGTTCTTAACCACGCTCGTGACCTTCGGTGCGTCGGCTCTTGGGATTGCTTACGGGAGTTTGTCTACGAACCTTGACCCGACCAAGACTGGCTCAGTTTTCGGACTGGAAGAGGCAAAGGAGAATTGGGTAGAGATGTGGAAAGAAGAGAAATGATTGATTATGTTAACCATTATGTACGTTGATGTTTTTGCCTCTTGGGACTTGTTGGTACATAAATTAATCTATAATAGTCCACTGTTTCAATATTTAGCTCTGGGTTGATTTTTTTGTTTATAACCAAGAAACAAAATTTTTATCAAAAAAAAATAACCAAGAAACAAAATCGTAATATACAATATATCTCGATCATTATTTTTCGTTTTTCTTTGTTGTGTGATAAAAATGTTAGATTAATTACTAAATTTAGATTTGTGATAAAAGTACATGAAAAAATAAGAAAGCAGATTGTAATACAATATATTCATCATAACTTTTTTTTTTTTTTGAAAAATGTTATAATTGATTACTGAATTTCGATTTAAGACGAAAGTACAGAAAAAACTAAGAAAGCAAAAGACCGAAACAACAGACATTCACAATAAACAAAAGATTACAGAGACAGATCAAAACATGAAGAAGTTGAAGTTCGGGTCCTCACAGTTGATTTAGAAAACAAGTCTAGGTTTCAATAATAATACTTATTCATTTAATAGTTATAAGGATTAGTTATATATATTAAAAAAATATATTTANAATGATAATTTTGTTAATTTAATAGCTATAAATTCAAATATCAAAATATAATATATTTATTAATTATAATTATTTTGTTTTAATATTTAGTGCTTAAAACACACAAATTACTTTTTACATTTTATTTCACAGATAATATTATTGTGGGTTAGTATAATAAAGTACAAACTAGTTTAAAAATTGTGGATTATTTTTTAAGTACCATTGATTATAATAATCCATGAATATTTTATATTCACTATTTTAATAGTCAAGGGTAACTTTATGTGTTTATTCTTTTAAAAAGGTTCATTTGGTGGTTCATGTTAGATTCAATCAGGCTTTAGGTCTTAGTTTGTGCTATACTATTAGTATTTCCTAATACGGTTATTTTCATGTTAACATATAGATATGTTTGGTCTGTCAAACAAAATATAGATATGTTTTGGTTTTCGATTAGTTAGGAAAAAATTTATTCGGATTAATTTAATATCCAATTTGTTCAGTTTTGTTCTAAAAATTTCAGTAAGAGGAAAGAATTTGACTAATGTGGCGTAGGTTTGAATCAAACAACCAAAATTTGCTATTTTACATGGAAAATATTATAGTTAATGTTAAAATCATATTAAATATATTAGAATTAAAAAAAAAAATTAAAATATATATCAAACAAACAAAATAAATATGTTATAAAGACTGAAAAACAAAAAATAATAATACTGATTTCTATTTTATCTTTAATTTTTTATATTTAATCTTTTAAAATATTATGCATAATACAAAAAAATTAACATAATATTACAAATTCAAAAAATATACGTAAGAATATAAATATTTATAAAGAATAAAAAAAATTACAAATTTATATTAAAACAGTTGACATGTGATGTAGCATATGTCTAAAGCTAGTGGATTTTAAGTCACCAGAATATGTCTAAATTTGTTGGTATTTCTTAACTAGTTATGCCTTGTTTATAGTTTATAATTTTAAATCACTAATTTAGTAATATTAGATTTTAAGAGTTTTTTGTTAACATTATATCGATTAACACAATTTTTATTTTTTTTTTGATTTCAGAATCAACCCAATTCATAAATCCAAAATATCAGTTTCTTGATTTTTCTTAGTTCTTGCTATATTCATATTAGTTTTGTGGTTAGAAGACTTGAATAATTCTGCCATCACTGAGTCAAGAACGGAAATGTCCTCGTAAGCCCCATTCCACATGTGGATCCCCACCAACCCAAGTCAGTCAATACTTTTGTAATATTTTTTATTGTTTTGTTTTGTCACGGAAGACCGTCGGATCTTGACATCTCCATCTCAGTTTCATTACTATCTCATTCGCTAATCCTTCAAAATTATTTTTATACCACACAATTGAATTTATTACGTGAGCGATCTTGATTCTTGATGAGATCATATCGGAGTTGAGAGCGACTTAACAAATGTGTGTTTCTGTCTATATATCGAAAAAAAACTAATTATTAGATGATTAAAAGTGAAAGTTAACAATGCTCATTAAAACCAAATTTGTCGTCATACATAAACTGAAATATTATTTTTTTCTTATAAACAAACTCATATGAGAAATGTATATTACAAAACCCAAAAAGATTACACTCTTTCATCAAAATTAAGTGTAAAAATAAATAAAAATATATTTATTTGAAATAACTCTATAAAAAATCACATAATCACACAAGGACTTGGTTCTTCCATTACAACTTTAGAAGTCCCATATCTTCCTTCACACAAGGTTTTTTCTCAGGTGGTTTAACAACTTCAACCGAAACAATCTCTGCGTTACATATCTTCCTTAACTTCATTACAATAACTGATACATCAACTTCTCCAATTACTGTCATTTTCCCGGTTTTATCATCCATTGTTATTGAAATAACCCCTAAAAGTAAAATAAATTTATAAGTATATAAATAAAAATAATAATTATACAATATCATATTGTAAAATTTTGAAAAAATAGATTTATAAAATACCTGGAAATTTAGAAACGGTCACAAACACTTTCTTCCTAATTCTTTCCTCGTGGACACTCAATTGCAACACAGATTTCTGTTATTTGAAATCAAATATTAGTTTCAGTTTTTATAAAAAACATATAGTATAGTTAAATAGTATATATTATATATATATATATATATATATATTAAATGAATCCTTAAATATTTAAAGAGATGAAAAGGAATGAAGGATGTACCTTGGCAGCCATGACTAGAGAAGACTGTAGAAAAGCTTAAGAAACTTCGATATTATGAAAGAAAGAGAAAGAGAGGAAATAATATTAACTTTGAGATATGGAAGATTCTTGATAACAATTGCAACTTCTTCATGTCTATTTAAATAGAAGAAATTGTATACGAAATTTCGATATTTTTTAATATTTTTTAAGTAACAGTTGCATTACGACCAGTAAAGTAGTCAATAAACCTATTTATTATTTTATTTTAAGTACTTTTTGAGGATATGATGGTAACGAAAGAAGACGGAAGTGTAGTATTCAGAAAGCCGCGTGTAAGAAGATGACCTAGACAACGTTGATTTGTTGACTGACCTTATTGAGTCTTCGGTCACTTAAGAACTTGTCAACCAAGATCTCTACCATTAAATATTTGTTGAATTTTGTTTCTTGAATATTTGTTTTGTTGGATTGTTAAATTTTTATAGTAATTTTGTCATTTTTATTTGTTAGATACATCTAGTTTAATTATTTTAGAAACATAATACGAAAGAGAAAAGTATGTAATTAGACTATAATATTATATGTTTAATAGATTAATTAATAGATTAATAATGTAAAATTATTAGTCAAATCTGTGATATCAATTTATATAGTTGCAAGCGAATAAGATTTTAATCTTTTATTATGCTTTATGCGATCGATAACCTAATCATCTAAAAACGTAATCCTTAACTCTTTGTATAATTCAAAAACAGACAAAACTCTAGAACTCTTTTGGTTGTGGTGAGTTTCTTGTGAGCTTCCCGCCAAGCTTTATCATCAAAGGTTTATACCTCTAAAATTACAGTACTACAAAAATATCACACTTACAGTATCCAAAAAAATTACAGTGCCGTAAAAATTAAACTCTTCCATCAAAACTAAAATATTATAATAACAACACTATTTGAAAAAACTCTAGAAAAATCACACACATTTTTTTGTTCCTCCACTACAAAATTAGAATTCTCGAATGGGTTAATTAGTAATTAAGAAGGATAATATTGGTACGAGTAGTTCACTCTTCATGTTTTTTTCTCAGATTATTTAGCAACTTCAACCGAAACAATTTCTGTATTACGTAACTTTTTTAGTTTCATCACAATAACCGGTAAAACAACTTCTTCAACTACCGTTATTTTCCCTGTTTTATCATTCATTGCTATTGAAGTAACCTCTATATCAAAAAGAAACAAATTCATAAATATATGGGTTATTTCCCTAAGTTACTAAAACTAATTAAATAATATCATATTGTAAAAATTTTAAAGTGGTTTATAAAGAAACCAGAAATATTTAGAAACATTCACCCACACTTTTTTCCTTTATTTTTTTCCTCATAGATACTCAATTGCAACACAGCTTTCTGTCATTTCAAACTCAATATTAGTATGACTAATTGCATAATTTTAATTTAAAAACACACAATTATAGTATGAACTAGTATTTATATATTGATGTAACAAAACATAACAATAATAATTATTCTTATTATTAAGGCATAATATTTATTTTAAAAAATAACAATCGAAATAAAAGTTCTACTTTCACCGTCAAGTTTTCATTGAAATAGGATCCATGTAAAGAAAAACACTAGCCATTCGTTGGTTATTAGCAATATCCTGAAAACGTCCATGTCAAAACATGGCAGCAACAAGCTTCTTTTTTTATTTCTATAAAAAATCACCTAAACGTCTTATTCACGCATGATAAAAATTTTATTAAAAGAATTTTACAATTTTCAGAAATTTTATTTTTCCATTATAAAATTAATTGAAAGAACTTTTTTATTATAAAAATAAAAAGACATATGAAATTGTTCTATAGGTAGAGAAAACTATACAAAAGTTGTTCAAACTTATGATATGATGACTCTATTTGTATAGAAATAGAAATTGCATAGTAAGCTTCTTGATGATAATTGCAAACCCACAAAAAGGTTTTAATTATTCTTTGCATTGCAAACGACAGTAAAGGAGTCAATCTCTATTATTTATTTTTTGGTACTTTTTCATGATTTTATTGATAAGTAATATTGTTGTTAACGAAAAGCAAACGGAAGTGTAGTGTTTAGAATGCCGCGTGTAAGAGTACGTACGACCTGGACGACTTTGATTTTTTTGACCTTATTGACTCTTGGGTCACTTATAAAGAACTTGTCAAAACCAAGCTGAAATCGAGATTAAACCGAAAACAAAATTAAAATCGAAATCAATCCGAGAATGCAATATCAAGGATTAAAGAAAAGACTCTCCTCGGTTCTTTTTATAATTTTGTTATATGTTGGGTTTATTTATATATACTATATTCTTCTTATTCTTTAACATTAAAAATATAATTTTGGAGAAAACTAGACTTTTTTATTAAGCAATTTTGATAATAGATTTTACGCTAGTTCTAAACTTTAAATTCCAAATAACGTAATTTATTGTAAATTATAAGAGAAAAATTTCTAAAGATTCAAATGCTCGTAAATATAATTGTCTATGCAAAAAGAAATTATCCATCACAAAATATATTGTAGAATATAGATACAAAACTATCACTCAAAAGTCTGAGTAGCAAAAAAAAACTTGTTTGTAATAGAGACATCGTATATAGCATATCAAACAAATTTTATATCACAAAATCTTAGTAAATAGAAGTTTTTTGGTATTCATAAAAATATAACAATAATGATATAATAGACTAAAAAGAAAAAAAATATTTCAATTGAATTTGCATCAATTATAATATGCTTAAATTGACAAGCTTACAACGACTTAAAAAACAATAAATCTTCAATTGAAGGAGAAGTTATGAAACCATAATTATAATTTCAACTTCCTTTATTTGACAAGCCGGTTTCATTTTCATCTTCTTTACTTGAAAACACTTGGTCAGTGGTCAGTATTATTTTGTTAAATATCTTACCAGATCTTTGTTATGAATTTTTATTTTTTTGGTCAAAGTTATGAATTTTATCACTACAAAACATTTGTATAGTAGTCAGTAGACAACATAGCTGTCAGTCTTCTAACTTATGGGTCAACGGTTCAGTCGGTTTGAGCAACTTAAATTATATGGGTTTGGTTAACAGATAAGAATTTGGGCCAAAAGGCCCAAAACTCTAGACAAGACAACAAAAAAGGCTTGGACCAGTTCCAACAAGAGGCCGAATAAATTACAAACCGAGTAATTTTTTTTTATTAATTACACAACATATTCTATGTACATTTATGATTAATTTATTACTGGTTATAGTTTTTTTTTTTTTTTTTTTTNATCAAAGAAAGCAAAATTAGAAGATCTGGATTAAAACTGAAATTTTTTGGAGCTTGACGTTCGCCGATAACTTATCGGAACGAACTCTAAACCGGTACTAGGGCCGGAGATTAACCGCCACCAGGAGCGGAGAATAAACCGGCAGACTCACCGGACTACTAATCCGACATAGTGTCGGAACTAACAAAACAAGACAAAATAAATCTGATGGAGAAAACCGTATTTGTGAAAGATATAAAGTGTGTGAACAAATCGGATTAAAAAACTCCACCAGAATAGATTTTTATTTTTGGCCGGAAATCGCCCTAAACATCGCCTAAGGAGAGAGAACCGACCGAAATTTTTTTCTAAAATTCAAATATCTAATTACTGGTTATAGTTATAATTATTATTTGATTTTAGTTTATACTTGTTGGAAAAATCACTGGGTATAGATATAAATTTTATTTTAGTTATTTAATATACAATTACAATTATTATGGTTAAATAAAAAGTATGGAGAATTTTAAACAAACAAATAATATTGAAGAAACTATCTATTAAAATAGTTGTTTCCTAGTTTTATGTTGTTTTTTTATTTTTCTTCATATTTATTCTTTGGTTTTACCGACTTTGTTTTCATTAAATCTCTATACATTATTGATGGTTTTTTTGTTCTGTATGTAAAATATAACATAACTGATTATATGTACATATAATTATTGTTTTATATGATTAACTAACGATTTTATAGTTGTCATGTATATGTATGGCTACTTAATTTAATTTAACTATTTTTTTTTTTTGATCATCAATTTAATTTAATTTAACTATAACTAATATATTTTACAGTAAAAATTACAGTTTAAAATATGAACTATTTTACAAGTTTAGTTTCAAATCAATAAAAATTAAGATGTTTCAAATCTAATTCTTTAAGAAAAACAATATATTCTTTCCTTTTTGGTTATTTTAATCTTTTTACAAACTAATATTAAAAATGAGCTGTATGTTTTATTCAATCATTTAAGAGTGCTATTGCATAATTAATCTACTTGAAAATTTTAAGCAATTGAGTTAAGCAATGGTACTAAAAATTATTTATATGTTTTTTCTATTCATTTAAAATGCTAATTATTTATATGTTTTTTTCTATTCATTTAAAATGCTTTTACTCTTTTAGATACCCAATAATTTCCCATTATTTTAAACACGACATATTAAAAGGGATTATTACTTATTAGCAAGGGTTTAAGTTTAAGTCTAAGTTTATACTAAGTTTAAAATTAAAACTATTAAAAATAAAACAACGTTGAATTACAATACCCTTTTTTGTAATAAAGAGAATGCAAACCATAAATGGAAAATCTTCACTTTAATAATAAGTTTCAGATACGTGGCACGTTACAATTAGGTCGTAAGGTTGTTATTTGCCGACCTCAAAACAATCAGAAGAGTTTTTTAATATACTGTATAGTTTTTTTTTTACATTTTATATAATATATAGTATAGATGTATATATATATCTAAATCTCTGCCATCTTCTTCACATAAGCCACATTTTTCTCCTTTCTCTTCTTTTTACACAGAGCCTTAAAACAAACTAATTTCGAAAACTCAATTGATCAAACCACTCCAAATTCTCTTCAGTTTTTCATGGTCTCGAGAAATCCGAATCCTTCTGACGGTTATTTCTTGGATCCGACCGGTATGACTGTTCCTGGTCTTGGACCTTCATTTACCGCCGCTGTTTCTTCATCCCCGACGACGGCGACAGTTTCTTCTTCAGAGGATCTAAGCAAGAAGATTAGGAAGCCGTATACCATTACTAAGTCTAGGGAGAACTGGACTGAACCTGAGCATGACAAATTTCTAGAAGCTCTTCATTTGTGAGTTATCCCATTTGACCTTACAATTTCTGGTTGATTGTTTAAATGATTTTGGTTTTCTGACCAATTTGGAGCTTCGATTTTGTGAGAATTAGCTTCAATTTTGCTGAATTTAGGGTTTCTGATGGACTTTAGAACTCCGTGAATATTGCAATTGGGGTAATGCAGCAATAAACTGATATCAATCAATTTTGAATTTGCTGCGATGAACAGTTGAGTTAGGTTGGTCTTGGGGTATGAAATTGGAATTGAAGGTTGGATTAGAGGAGATTGTTTCTCTATGTAACTGTTACTGAAATTGGATTGAACTGAGATCAATGTTCTATGAAATGTTATTAGTCTATTAACATTGGTAAGGTAGTAGTAATTTAAGTACTAAGAGGTTTGTATATAGTGAGAAAAAGATCTTGGAGTAGTGCTAGTTAAGGCTTGATGATGGTACTGTTCATTGCATTGCATATCCTGCTGTGTTATTGAGATGCATATAGTGTTATAGTGGGATTAGACACATTCTATATTTTGGTTGTTTGGTGTTAGATTTTACATTTCTGTAATGCTTATGTTATATCTCATTTTAGGTTTGACAGAGACTGGAAGAAGATTGAAGCTTTTATTGGATCAAAGACAGTGATTCAGGTGCAGTTAAAAGAAAAACATATCTTTTGAGTTTTTTTTTTGCCTTTTCTTATTGTTTGGACTCTGTCATCTTTCTCATGGGCCCTCAGTGTTACCTTGGATTGAGGTTGTTTCTTCTCGTTTGATATTTTTACTAAGTGTTCTTTTAAAAACAACTTTATTGTTTGAACTATTATCAACAATAGTGGCACATGCTTTTGTCGCTGATTCATCACCATGAAATTTAAAGAAGTGTAATCTTTAGATATTTTGCAGCTTGTTCAAGAACTCTATTGTTTTGCATCTTATTCTGAATCCTTTTAATATTGCAGATACGAAGTCATGCTCAGAAGTATTTTCTTAAGGTACAAAAGAGTGGGACAGGTGAACATCTCCCTCCCCCTCGACCTAAAAGAAAAGCCGCTCATCCATATCCTCAGAAAGCTCACAAGAATGGTACGTAATAGCTACTGCTAATAGAATTTTGAAGTTGTAATATTGTTTGTTTATTGAAAGACTATCTTATGGCAATGTGTAGTACAACTTCAAGTACCAGGGTCCTTCAAATCAACACCTGAACCAAATGACCCAAGTTATATGTTTAGGCCTGAGTCTTCTTCGATGCTGATGACTTCTCCAAACACTGCAGCTGTGGCTCCATGGACAAATAATACACAAACAATTAGCTTTACTTCCCTCCCAAAAGGTAATATTCTCATCTGAGAAGCATTATGCAGTTACTATTACTCCATGAATATAATCTCTTTTCCGAATTTGACTTAATGAAGCATATTGTTCTTCTAGAAGCAGCAGGTGCCGGAGCAGTAGCAATAGGAGGAGCGAATAACAACTGTTCTAGTAGTTCTGAAAATACGCCCAGACCAAGACCCAACAAAGACACAAGTAAACAGGGGAATCATGGCCATTCATTAAGAGGTAAGCATCACCAACCTCTCCTATATATCTTTATTTTTGGTACCATAAATACCATTTTCGTATAGACAGATCCATCTTCTTTGTTTTCAGTTTTACCGGACTTTGCCCAAGTATACAGCTTCATTGGAAGTGTTTTTGACCCATATGCAAGTAACCATCTACAAAAGCTGAAGAAGATGGACCCCATAGATGTAGAAACAGTACGATCCTTAGTCTTTTTAAGTTTTACATAATCTCAGTTGAAACCAATGAAGCATGTGGTTAAACTTAATCGTGTTGTCTTTTTTGTTTTTGCCTCCCACCAAGCAGGTGCTACTGTTGATGAGAAATCTATCCATCAACTTGTCTAGTCCTGATTTCGAGGATCATGTAAGTATCTTCCTTCACAAAATCTCCTTACTGGAATTCAGAACTAACCTCAAAACTCTTGAAACAACAGAGACGGCTTCTCTCGTCCTATGGTATGGGCTGTGAGACAAGGACTGATCATGGAGTGAGTAAAACCTTGAACAAAGACCCACCAGAAATCTCTACTTGAAGAGTTCAATAGATGAGCAGAACCTGAGGTTTTTTTTTGTTATGTACAAATGAAGAAGATGAAGGTGACGTTGACCGGTGTCGTTTTTGTTTGTTATAAAATATAAGTGTCTTTTGTGTTATGGATGGTATATGTACAGTGGTAGTATCCTAAAGTTAAATACCATTCGCCTTCTCTAAAAATATGATTGAGCTTTTGTTTAAGCATTTATGTATCATCAGTCTCTCTTTGATGGAGACCAAATCTCTTAAATAAAGTTAATAGTTTGGCCACTCAAAACCGGCCTTGGAAGTAGGCCGCAGAGAATATGATTGATAATGGTGGGGATCTGATTTATCACAATTCTGGTGTGATCTGATGAGACCAAAATGAAAATGGTATGGGTGAGTTGGGATAAGATGCTGCCATGATTCAGAAACAACAAATCACCTCTTGTTCCAATATAACTATTCTTCTGCGTTGTGGAAAGCAGCTAATATTCAAGGTCTTACTAATACTCACCAGTCTCAAAGTTTGGAAGCTAACATTAAAGGATTACTTAATCTATATGAAGCAACACCTACAGACAACTCCAACAGAACTTATTTTGGATCCTTTGGCAGATGTGGAAGTAGCGTAATGACTTACATTTCAATCATGTTGTTTACAGTCCAACGGAAGTATATATGCATGCACTGAGTAATCACACCGTATGGATTAATGCCACCATCAATGGTGATGGGTATATAACAGCCGGAAGTAGCACATTGGAGGGATCTCCAACTTCATCTGGTGTCCAATGGGAGCCATATATAGAATTAATGAAATGTACCAAGCATTGGCAAAGAATGCACATTCTCAATGGGCATCTTATTCAGCCTTTATTTTTCTTCCTACATGTTTAAGGAGTTTTTATTTATTAACTTTATAAACACTTTACGATCAGCTAATGACATTAAAAAAAAAAGTTAATACATTTCAGTCTCTAAAATGTGTAGTTTTTTTTTGGTCTGCTAACTTTTTCATTTCAAGCTCATAACTGAGCAAAATATTACAAGCGATAAATGGTGAAGTCATATCCAACAAATACGAATAATTAAAAAAGGCCCAATTACAACATGTATACAATATCTATTAATCGGGCCCCAAATACATTATGTTGCATCACCCATGACCCATCTATCGAGTAGAAGAGACACGTGGGCACACGTGTTACTGCTGGGAGAAGAATTTGGAAAGTCTAGCCTCCGCCGTTGACCGTACGAACACACAGGTCAGCTCCGATCATTGCCACTCAGCTAATATCTCGGAGTCCACCATCTCTTCCACTGAAATGATGGTCTCAGTCCTTTGTGTAGGCTCGATACGATATTACCCATTAAAACAGGAGACATATGATAAAAGAGAAGCTTAGAAATCTGCTAAGAAAATCTCACCCAGAAATGAAATTAAAACACTACAGAAAACAAATAAACTCGTCGTCTGTAGATACAAATTTAGTGTTTCACGGCGAAACAAAAAGAATCCAGCACAAAACCGGAGAAGAAACTGACACTAGGACCTGAAGTAGACCGACACTTGATCAGAGATTATTACCGGCAGTCATCACCGGAATATATGCAAACAAAATTGGAAAAAAACCCTAATTCCTCTGAAAATTAAGTGTGAGAGAAGAGGAAAAGAGATGAAAAAACATCAAATGGATACCCTCTAAATTGAGTGGTGGACCATCTTCATCAGTTAAGGAAACTGAGAAGAAGACAGAGTTGTCTAGCAACAATGGAGAAACAAAAAAACAGTTGTAGTTTCTGAGAATGTGGAGAGTCGGATTGAAGCAGCTAGAGAATGGTTTCTTGCTTGTAAAGGATAGAAATAAATTGATGTCTCAAGCATAGAGGGATATGTAGAATTCAAGAAAATTTAAAATGCGAGACTCTAGCTTCTCCATCTCTTCTTTTACCAACTCTTTTTTAGTTTGCTTTCTAAGTTTTTTTCCAGATTTGTTTTCTCTCTTTTCAGCTCTGTTTGTTCCTTTCACAAAGATTTTGAGGCTTCATCCTGTTAACAAGAGCATCAATATCTTAACATGAACTAAAAAAAAAAATCAAGAGCATCAATATGAGAAATCAAGATGTTAAGAGTGTGAATAATAAGAATTTTGAAACAATCTATTATTAGTGAATATTCAGTACGTTTTTATTTAAAAATAATTATAAAATTTAAATTTATAAATATATATATTTAAATAATAATATTTATTTAAAAATTACATAATTTCTTTTTAACTTATAAAATTTTGATATTTACGTAACTAATCTGATAAATAAATTTTTTAATTTCTATATATTTAATTAATATAAAATAATATATATATATATATAGATATATCGAATCAAATATTTTTTCTAGATTTTTAATATATCATATTTGATTCGTATTTAACGAATAGTGGCTTTTAGTATTTGATTAGATTCATAAATTTATGAATATTCAGTTTTTTCGAATCAAATCAAAGCAAATACTGAATCAAAATGAATTTAACGAATATTTTGTCCAGTTCTACTAATAAAAAGCAAGAACTTATGCAGTTTCTCACTTCAAACTGGGTATGCCGATATGAGATTTAACGTCCACAAAACCAATCCAATTCAATTCAATTAGGTTTTACATTGTTTGATAATAAAGAAAGAATTAGAGGAACATGAGAAGTCAATTTCTCTGATTATGTTAAATCAAAAGACGATAAAAACGATAAAACTATTGACTTTTTCAAGCGTAATAATCTGAAATCTAAAAAGAATTAAAAAAAAAATCAATATTGAAGAATTTTTCGAAGATTTTATACAGATTTTGAATGAGAACAATAAAGAAAAAAAGCTAACTTGGGTTACTTTCCATAGCTTATACGATATGGCTTATATAGTGAGAGACTTAAATAAAGGAGAACTCTTGCCGGAGACCTCTTGCGAAAGTGATTGAGAGTCTTCTTAGAGATAAGTTAGATGTGAAGAAAATGGATGGTTTATGTCAAGGGTTAACAATCATTATGAATAATAGAATTTAGCATATGCGTTTGAGATTAAGCGTGTTGGAAAATCACATTATGCTGGTTTTAATAGTGAACTAACGACTCATATTTTTATCAAAATGACTCCCATTCTATATCAATATTACAAGAGAAAAATGAGTTTTAAACAATATTTCCTTGATCAATAACTTATAATGATCATTGATCAAGAACTTGTATTACCTAATAATCAATATCTTAAAGCATCTCCAACAACTTTAAATCTTCAAATTTGAAGTTTTTTTTTCAACAATAAGTTTAAAACTTCAATTTTTGAAAATTTCCAAATCCAAATCCAATTTCATATTTGAAGTTTTTATTTTTTAATCTCTCATGTTTTCATATATCAAAAATAATATTAACTTTTATATTATTTTATTAAATTTTATATTATTTAATTTTATCATATTAACTTTTATGTTATTTTATTAAATTTTACGTAAACAAATATTATTAATCACTTACAAGTATTATTAATCAAATTTATATAAAAATAATATTATATTAAANTATAAATAATTTATTTAGTTTATTTATTATTTATATAATTTATTTCAAAATATCTTTAAAAAATATAATATAGTTTGTATTTATTATACTATGAAAATATTATTAATTATGTATTTTTAAGATATAATTGTAAATTTTTTATTGTTTTAGTTATTTTAGATTAACATTGAGAATTAATATGCAATATATAAAATAGTTGAAGTTTGTTTTGAAGTTGGAAAAAACATATAAAAACTTTAAATTAAAAATTGAAAAATTTCGAATATGAAGATTTTGTTTGAAGTTAGAACTATATCTTCAAAATCAAAAATTTAAAAACGAATAAGAACTTATAATGACCGGATACTATGTACCACAAACCATAAAGACCACAAACCATAAAGACCAAGGACGTTTGATGCCCCTCTATGGTTACTTAATTATTGTCTTGATTAATTACATTAAATAAAATGTTTATTAATTCATTCCGCAAGACTCATATTAATGTTTTCAGGTAAGTTTATTTCTCAATCTTTTTCTTATGATACACTAGTCTAACTTAAAAGGCTTATACTTCATGAACTTACAACCCATTATAAGCCCAAAACAAAGCATATAAAACCATCGTCTTCACATTCCCAGTAAAACCCTAGTTTTCCTCTGTCGTCGATTGCTCGAGCAAGATCTCCTACCGAGACAATGGTGCACCTGAGCTCTAATTTTAATCTATTACTCGATCCTCATCATATTTTTCCTGTGTTTTTTTGAACATTAACCATTATTCTTCTTCGTTCTGCTCTCAGATTATCTCAGAGGCTAACCGCAAAGAAATCTGCAAGTACCTTTTCAAAGGTTTGTCTTCAGCTTTTGCGAGCTAATTATACATTTGAGCAAAATCGAATCATTCTTAAGTTAATTTTAACTTCTTCGTATATTGATGAACATTGCGATTATAGAATTAGTTGATCTGGTTGACGATTCGTATCCGAATTTGTTTATGGTAGCCAATTTGATAAACATGAGCCAAGCTGTTTTATTAGCAATTATGATTATTTTGGCTTGGAAGATGACATTAAGAATTATATATTTTTTTTGGGTTTTGCAGAAGGAGTTTGCTATGCGAAGAAGGATTTTAATCTTGCTAAGCATCCATTGATTGAATCAGTACCTAACCTACAAGTGATTAAGCTCATGCAGAGTTTTAAATCCAAGGAGTATGTTAGGGAGACATTTGCGTGGATGCATTACTATTGGTTTTTGACTAATGAAGGAATTGAGTTCTTGAGAACTTATCTTAACCTTCCATCTGATGTTGTTCCTGCTACTTTAAAGAAGTCAGCTAAGCCTA
Source organism: Leavenworthia alabamica (assembly GCA_000411055.1). NCBI lineage: Eukaryota > Viridiplantae > Streptophyta > Magnoliopsida > Brassicales > Brassicaceae > Leavenworthia > Leavenworthia alabamica. The sequence continues at coordinate 160,774 of KE156700.1, forward strand.
TTGGTCGTCCATTTGGTGGCCCACCTGGTGATCGTCCAAGGTGATTAACGTTTTTGTTTATGGAAAATGAATTGGTTCTTTTGTTTGATAACATGGGTTTGGATTTGTATTGTATTATAGAGGACCTCGCTTTGAAGGAGACCGTCCCAGGTTTGGTGATCGTGATGGGTACCGTGGAGGCCCTCGTGGTGGTGGTGGTGAATTTGGAGCTGAGAAGGGTGGAGCTCCAGCAGATTACCAGCCATCTTTCCAAGTAAATGCTCATTAACCATTTCTTTATATGTAGTTCAAACTTCATAAAACGTGTTTGTTTTAGATGTCTTTTAGCATAGAGCTCCTGAACCTGCTATATGATTTTATTCACCCTTTCTTTGTTGTGGTTATCATTGTCTTACATCCCTGTTGGTTGTGTCTCTTGTCGTGCAGGGAAGTGGTGGTAGGCCTGGTTTTGGTCGTGGTGCTGGCGGTTACAACGCAGCTGCACCATCTGGTTCAGGTTTCCCTTGAAGAAGGAAAGCTTTTAGTTTGCTGTAAGACCATGAAGGATTTGTTTCTTTAATTTTACTTATGTATTCAGATTTTCGACTTTATAGTTTTTGTTGTTGGAGCAAACATCCAATTTAAATTTACGTTTCCCCTCCCTGCGACCATTTGAGGAAGTGTTTCTACAATTCACCGATGATTTGTTAAGTTCAAATCATCAGGTACTAATTAACTTGTCAAAGATGTAAAAGAGAATTACTTGTGATAATATTCACTTGAAAAAGAAACAAAAACTGAAAACAGACTCGCTAAACAGACTCTGACATCAACCAAACAAGTTCAACCGACTCTTTAAGACACCAACACAAGACATTTACGAAAAACTTGAAAAAAAAAAACTAAAAACGACCATGCAACTGTGATGGAAGTTTATGCATCACTTAGTCTACTTCCTCCATCTTGCTCTCTTCAGTAGCATCCTCTTCCAACGCAGGCATATCCTCCTCCTCGACGTTCTCATCCTCCTCAATGCTCAGCCCCAACTTCAACATCCTGTGAATCCTAGCCGCAAATGTGTTTGGTTCATCAAGACTGAACCCAGACGTCAGTAAAGCTGTCTCGAACAGCAACATCACCAGATCCTTAACAGACTTGTCATTCTTGTCTGCCTCAGCTCTCTTCCGCAGCTCCTCCATGATTCCATTGTCTGGGTTTATCTCCATTGTTTTCTTGCTCGACATGTACCCACTCATGCTGCTATCTCTCAGCGCCTGTGCTTTCATTATCCTTTCCATGTTCGCAGTCCATCCATATTCACCAGTTACAAGACAGCATGGCGAGTCAACGATCCTGTCTGATACCACAACCTTCTCAATCTTGTCTCCAAGAATTTCTTTGATGGTCTTGCAGAGATTCTCAAAAGATTTCTTCTTCTCTTCCTTCTTTTTCTTCTCTTCTTCGGTCTCATCTTCAAGCTTCAGTCCTTCTTTGGTTGCAGAGACAAGTTTCTTACCATCATACTCCTTCAACTGCCCCACAGCGTATTCATCAATAGCATCAACCATGTAAAGAACTTCGTAGCCTCTCTTCTTTAGCTTCTCCAAGAACGGAGAATTCTCAACAGCTTTTTTGCTTTCACCAGTGATGTAGAAAATGTCCTTCTGACCTTCCTTCATCCTCGTGACATAATCTTTCAAGCTTGTCATTTCATCACCGCTTTTTGTAGAGTGGTAACGTAGAAGATCAGCTATTTTGGCTCTGTTTTGGCTATCTTCATGGATTCCCAGTTTAAGGTTCTTGGAGAAAGCTTCGTAGAATTTGTTGTAGTCCTCTTTGTTCTCGGCAATCTCGTTGAACATCTCTATACACTTCTTCACTAGATTCTTCCTGATGACCTTAAGGATCTTGTTTTGTTGAAGTGTCTCACGAGATATGTTGAGTGGCAAGTCATCAGAGTCAACAACACCTTTCACGAAGCTGAGGTATTCTGGGATGAGCTCTTCACAGTTGTCCATAATGAACACCCTCCTAACATACAGCTTGATGTTGTTCAACTTCTTCCTCGTGTCGAACAGATCAAACGGAGCTCTCTTGGGAACAAAGAGAATGGCCTTGAATTCGAGCTGACCCTCCACGGAGAAATGCTTTACAGCCAAGTGATCCTCCCAGTCATTGGTTAAGCTCTTGTAGAAAGAAGCATACTCGTCCTTGCTGATCTCTTCTGGCTTCCTCAACCAGATTGGTTTCTGCTTATTGATGAGTTGCCACTCATGGGAGACTTCCTTGATCTTCTTCTTCTTTTTAGCGTCTTTCTCTTTCTCCTTGTCCTCATCAACTTCTTCAACCTCACCTTCATTTTCTTTCTTTGTTTCGTCTTCGTCCTCATCATCACTGATCTCCTTCTCCGTTGTCTTTTCAGTCCAAAGGTAGATCGGGTAACTGATGAACTCAGAATGTTTCTTCACCAAGTCTTTAAGTCTCCTCTCCTCCAGATATTCAAGCTGAAAGATTAAACACTGTTAACATTCAAATAAAAGAAAAATCCTCAAACACGCATTGTTATGATTTGTTACCTGATCGTCCTTGAGGAAGAGGGTGATCTTAGTTCCTCTACCGAGAGGCTCCCCATCAACATCTCTGGTGACAGTGAAGGAACCACCAGCTTGAGACTCCCATACGTATTGCTCGTCGTCATTATGCTTCGTAGTAACAATAACCTTCTCTGCAACAAGGTAAGCAGAATAGAAACCAACACCAAATTGACCGATCATGCTCACATCAGCACCAGCTTGGAGTGCTTCCATAAATTCCTTGGTTCCAGACCTCGCAATGGTTCCCAAGTTATTAACCAGATCTGAAAGTAAAATAAAGAGTCAAACAACAGCACAAACAACAAAAAACTATCAACCAAGAAAACAACATATATAGGCAAAGATTGATTACCTGCTTTGGTCATGCCAATGCCACTGTCAATAATGGAGAGAGTCTTGTTAGCCTTATCTGGAACTAGCCTGATGAAGAGCTCAGGCTGTCCATCGAGCTTGCTCTTGTCCGTTAAGCTCTCAAATCGGATTTTGTCAAGAGCCTACAAAACATGCGACCATTTAATCTACCAAATTCTTAGAAAAATCTCAGAAGATAAATTAAACATAGCTCTCTAACCTAATACCATTCTAGCTATCTAGATATAACAGATCATCCAACTAAACTCATATACGATACCAATCTATCCATTCATGTAGAGATCTAGAGAGATCCTTAGCTAACTTGTTTCACAAGCCAAATCACGATCGAACATTCAACACAATGCGATTCAAATTCCAGGAAAAGAATATAAATAACATGCGGAGATGAACGGAAGAAGAGATAGAGATAAAAGAAAATTACATCAGAAGAGTTACTGATGAGCTCCCGGAGGAAAATCTCTTTGTTACTATAGAAAGTGTTGATGATCAAGCTAAGAAGCTGATTAATCTCTGCTTGGAAGGCAAAAGTCTCTGCATCAGCCATCTGTACTTCCGCCATAGCAACGATTTTGATTCAACGAAAACGAATAGAATGTTGGAGAATACAAATCGAGAGAACTTGTTATTTGATTTTGCTGAGATGAAAAGGAATGAGAAGAGGAAGTACAGCTTTATAGAGAGAGGGGGGAAATAAGTTGTTCTAGTCTCTTCTTTTTTGAATTTGCGAGGAAGGGAAAGCCCAGTGTATTCTGGATTGTTCCACTAAACGACGCCGTTATCGCATTAGAGCAACCGTTTTTGGGAAGTAGGACCCACCGTATTTTGTGAGCAACGAATTCCAGAAAGTTCTTTCCGTTTCCAGTTTTTTATTCAAAATCCGAGTCGTATATGGTCTATGACCCAATTCGACTTGAGAAATTTCGCCGGTTTAATATTTTTTGTTTAACTAGATCCGGTTCAATATCTTTAATTTTGTTTTTACGTTATATATTTTAAAAGAACACTTCCATTTAAATAAATAAATTTAAAATTAATGATATGTCTTTGAATGAGACGCTTTTAGTCCCTTATCAAAAAATATATAACTGCTTAACTTTGTAACTAAAATGCAATACGATAATAACAATCGTATTAATATCTATTTAGTCTACAGCCTACAAAATGATGATCAAGAGGAAGAAGAAGTAGCCGTTATGTTTGAATCTAAACCAACTCTCACTTGTTCTTCACCAATAGTCATTACAAGAACACTTACCATCCTCAAACCTATGAAACCTATTGTTATCTCTCACAATGATCACTCTTCCTGTACATACCGACATGAACTTGATCGCGTTATGGCAATCTCCGCAAACACGCAGGTTCTTCATCACCCGGATCGGCCTATCATCCGGAAACGTTATCAACCCAAAAGCAATAGCTAATCTCTCACTATGATACCTTATGGTTTGATTCTTCTCATCACCATCCACTTCTCTCAGAACAAAGCTCGTGTCTGCAACATAACCTGCTTTCTCCATCTCTTCTCCTAACTCAGCTAGCTTCTTATATATCTCCTTGCTTCTCTCATGGCGTCTATCTCCAGCTGCAAATGTATGAACTTTGTTCCTTTCTTCAACCCAACTTAGTCCTGTTTCTTTCTTCTCCCCTCTGTCTCTAAGCAGTTTTCTGGCTTTGGCTGCATCTTCGAATCTACCATCAGCTGCATAAGCATTGGATAACGAAATGTGCATACCAGAACTCACTGGTCCTAATTCAAAGACCTTATCAGCTGCAAATGCTGCAAGCTCTGTGTTCTTATGGATTGTACAGCCGGTTAATAAAGCTCCCCATACAGATTCAGTGGGATCAATTGGCATATTTGTGATAACTTCGAGTGCTTCTTGTAGTTTACCAGCTCGTCCCAACATATCCACCAAGGAAGTGTAATGCTTATCTGTCGGCTCGATTCTGTATTCTTTCATCAGATTAAAGTAGTATCTTCCTTCATCCACTAAACCCGCATGGCTACAAGCATTGAGAACATTCAGAAAAGATATGAAATTTGGTTTCACTCCAGAAAGCTTCATCCGTTTAAACAGTTCCATAACTTTTTGAGCATGTGAGTGTTGCGCACATGCCTTGAGCATCGCGTTCCAAATCCCAAGATTCTTCATGGTTGTCGTGTTGAAAACTTGATAAGCTTCTTCAAGAACACCACATTTTGAATACAATGAGACTAATGAACTTCCCACGTAACTAGAAGAATCAAAACTGGACTTAATACACAATCCCTGAATCTGTCTACCAAACTCAAACAGAGTTGAATTGGCACAAACACTAATAACACATGAAAACGAGTAATCATTAACAGCGAGATTCTCAAACAAAGCTTCTTTAAACAACCTCAAAGCTTCCTCATTTTCACCCATTTGAGCATACCCATCAATCATACCACTATAAGTAACAACATTTTTTTGAGGCATTTCGTCGAACATCTTCCTCGCATTAACAATTTCTCCACATTTCGCATACATATCAACTAAAGAACTACCAACGAACACAGTGCCATCGTACCCAATCTTCATAGAAAGACAATGAACAGATCCTCCAATATCACAACGATTCAAAATCCCACATGACTTAGTAGCTGAAGGAAGAATATGATCATCAGGTTTAAATTTTCCCGCCATCATTTGTTTGAGAAACTCAATGGACATCCATGGAAGCTCGTTTTGAGCAAAACAAGAGATGATTGAACTCCAAGTGGTAGCGCTCTTTTTTGAGCAATCTTCAAAAGCTCGGTGAGAATCAAATGGAAGCTGAGATTTGGAGTAGAAATTAATGAGGTTATTAGAAACGAGAGGTATAAGAGAAAGGCCTGATTTAATGATATATCCATGAAGCTGAAGTCCTTTAACAGTTGATTTGGATCGAGCTGAAGAAAGAAGAAGCTCGCAAATTCTATGGTAATTGTGGCATGGGACGAAGAAACCTGAAGAAGATGATGAACTATTATTGCATTGGACCATCTCAGGGAGAAACACAAGAACCATCTCTTAAGGTTTGTTATAATAACGGTTTTATATCTATTGGGTTATTTTTTTCTTGACCCATTAATGTGTTTGGCCCATTAGGCCCATTTTTAAATATTGTTTTATAGACGTAACTTAGAGGCTACGGCAAAATCTGGAGGCAAAACACAAGATCTTCGAAATGGAAAGAGACGATAACTCATATCCCATCCTTATTGACATCATTCTTGAGAATTGAGATCTTCTACAAAGTCAATCGCTTAGTTTCATGAACCAGATTCTAAACTATAAATAACATATAACTGATGATGAAGGCGATGTTTCCATGGTTGGAGTGACTTCTACTGGTGAAATTAGTATGTCCATGGACTCCACATCTAGACTATTCTTTGTTTTCTTTTTCAATACTGAAAGGAACACTCGAGAGTTTTACCTTTATAGACAATGCCAGAAGATCTCAAGTTTATATAATTAAGAGTTTAGCTTGTTTGCATGTACAATGTGACTTTTCATCTACAGTTTCGTTTGGAGTTTCATCATTTTGTTGAGTTACTTTAAAAGCAATTTTTGAATCATATCAAAACAGATAACAAATCGAATTGAATCTCACATATATTTTGTTCATCCTTACATTTTAGACAGGAAGCTTCGTCAACGAGATTTAGAGATCACTTGTAAGCCATAAAACCAAGTGTTACATACAAAAAAAAAACGGATTGTTTTGTTGATCATGGCATATCTTATGATGTCATATGTCTTTTTCTTCTAAATGTGATTTTATCGAAATAAATTAAAATTAATCATCTCAACAATAATAAAACCTAGATGTATAGTATAGACCAATCATATATATTTTAAAAAAGAATATGAGATACGAACATGTGCTATCCATTATGCAATAGTGTGTTGATTTAGAGCAAAAACATTTGTAAATGCACGCGTTATTTACTTTTCTGAGCAGACATCAAATGTTGGCAGGGTTGCAGTGTAACAACTGGGAACGCACAAATGATATATGTACGGACTTAAGTCTCAAGGTATATTATTGCTTTTAGTGCAGAGATATTATATAATATTTGTTATAGAGAAAGAGATGAAAATGTAACTTAGAAATTAGAACAAAGATGGCGACCAAGTGGTACTAAATAATGGAATAACTCAGGTATCGAGGTTGATGGCAATCTCCAACCTCTGATCTGCCTTTGGTTTACATGTTTGCTCTAAAAGACAAGAATTTGTAAAAAATATACTGAGGATAAAAACAGAGGAACTTGAGATTTTACAGCAGTAGGTTGCACGAATAATTTACAGTAATTTTACTGTTGGGAAAAGTGTAACCACTGTTCTCTCTTTACCATCAATAATTTTAGTAGATAGTCCCTACATGTAAGAGTTAAAGTTGGAACCTCAAAACTTTATGGCTATATAATTTAATAAAACTTACTTTCACTTGTCTAACTGTGGAAGCCAAAGAGAGAAAAGAATAGAGATGGAGCAGAGAAGAGAAGAAGAGAAGTGTTACGTGAAGAGAGGCTTATGGAAACCTGAAGAAGATATGATATTAAGAAGCTATGTTGAGACTCATGGAGAAGGAAACTGGGCAGACATTTCCCGCAAATCCGGTCTAATTCCGAATTCTTTCATATAAGTGAATTTGTTCACTTACTCAGCTAGGGACTATTGTGAAATTAGAAATTTGGGTTATGTTGTTTTCTTTAGGGTTGAAGAGAGGAGGAAAAAGCTGTAGGTTGAGATGGAAGAACTATCTAAGACCAAATATCAAAAGAGGAAGCATGTCACCTCAAGAACATGACCTCATTATCCGCATGCATAAGCTTCTCGGAAACCGGTTTTTCTCCTCTTTTCACCATTCACAGTCACTTTCTCAAAATGTTTTAACCTTCTTCTTTATTTGTCTATCAGATGGTCATTGATAGCCGGTCGCCTTCCAGGTCGTACTGACAACGAAGTCAAAAACTACTGGAATACTCATCTAAACAAGAAATCCAATTCTAGAAAACATAATGCGCCTGAATCAAACGACGCAACTCCTTTCACCGATAAGCTAATTATGTCTACAGGAGTGAGAGCAAGCCATGGAGGAGAAGGAGAAGGAGAAGAGGACAGTATTGTAAGAAATACCTGGATGGAGGAGACCAACTGCTTTGGCTATGACTATGACGTCCGCATGGGATCTCCATTGCCTCTTATCTCCCACTGCCCAGACAACACTCTTGTGTTTGACCCATGTTTTGCCTTTACCGATTTCTTTCCTCTGCTTTAGGATTAATCTCTGAGAGATAAATTATTGCATAGACTTTGCCGAATTATATCGGCTTTAGCTATACAATTCACATTTAAGAGACGTAGTCTACGCAAGAATTAAACTTTATGTGACAAGTCCTAATTCGTTACCTCATCCATCAACTGTAGCACAATACCTGTCTCTAATTATATATCCTGACACCAGATTATTATCAAGCGGGAAACAAAGAAAATAACATATGTCCATTGACGTAATCATTGTATGGGATTTCTAGTAAAAGGAATCCAAATTTTGGTAACATGTCCTTAAGAAAATAAAGGGAACTTTGTAATACTTACAGAACATCATCTTCCTGAGAATATAAGATACCTTCATTAAGGGGTAAAGAAGGAGGGGTTCCTGGAGGGATACTAGCAGCACCGTTTTCACCAGCACATATGCAAAGTGCTTCGGCATCTCTGATTGTTGAATCGAGGTCAATATGCCCAGACAGCTCATTGATGAACTTTAAGAGAGTGTCGAAAACCATCTGCTCTCCAATTATCTTGCTGCGGAATCGCTTCAAGATCGCCACACAGACATATAAGTGAAGGTGTTCAGAGAGGTAATGAGTCCATAATACCTCCCACAGCTGCATTGTCTTCTCGTACTCAAACTCCCTGAGACACATTATTGTCACCAGAATCAAATACAAGACATCAAACAATTATAATAAGAATTCTTCTTGAAACTATGAAAACCATGTTGAGGCTTCCTTTGTATTTTCAGGTATATTAGACAGTGTATTTCCTGGATTAGATAGTTATCTCAGAGATTGCAGGGGGTTAAGTTAACGGTTGGGTATTTAGTTGAGACATTTTTAGCCATCCATTTTAGGTTAAGCTGGTTCATTATAAACATATGATATTGACCGGCGTCCCATTGATCAACCAATAAATAATGAATTACCAATAGTTGTTAGTTTGAATAGCCAATATTTTTGTTGCGGTAGCAATTATTTTTGTCCAGCACAGATGAGGTTTTGGTAGAAAACATCTAAGCAATAATAAGAACGAGGCAGTAACAAACCTTTTAAACTGAATCAGGATCCAGCGGAAGCAGAAGAAGTAATTCAAGCAGTCATTCTGCTTAAAGTAATTATGCAGCGGGCTATCGAGCAACTCTACCAGCTGTGGAACAGTGAAAATGAAAAGGGTCCAGATTCAGATCCTAACATTGATGCTTAATATAGAGGTGAAAAGCACGAGATGAAAAATATAAACGGTAAAGGTGATGTTAAGAAAAAAAATTATAGACCTTTGAGAGTGCAAAGAGTTGAGTATGCATCCCATTCTGGTCACGGTTAAAGTTGGGTCCAAGGCGTTCCATCAATGCCACAAAACACCAAAAGGACTCTGATTCATCCCCCATCACGAACAAGATAGGAGACAGATAATCACTCATTCCCTAACAGAACAGATTCGGAAAATTCAAAGCAAAAGCCAAAAATAGAAGAGTGTTCAGCATTTCTGCTTTTACGCTAAATGGGGGCAAGCGGAACAAAATAACAGCCAACATGTAATTCAGTGCTCGGAATGAACTAAATGAGTACCTGGCAGTAACCCAGGTCAAAATTGTAGAATGAGTAGGTCAACAGAATGTCACGCATGATATTGACATTCAGATTGTCATCCCCCTCATAGTATTCAAATGCCCTATCAGTTCTTACCTACACAATAAGAAACCACTAGCTTAATAGGAAATCTATAAATAGGGGAACACCACATAAAACAATATTCTCAAACTCTTCTTACCACATCCTTATCTATCAGCCCCTTCCTTTCCCGATATTTTGTGAACCTTTTTGCTTGTTCAGGGGAGATGCTCTGTCAGAAAAAGAATATATAGTTCATCGAACATGAGGGAAATAAGATACTTTAAGAACGCCTCGAACTTTATTTAAATAGCTCTGACATCATTGGGTCAAGGAAATATATAGCTGATTAAGGAATCTAAAATAAGTAATATGATGATGAACAAACCTGCCACTGCTGTTTCAGTGTTGCATATTCCTTTCGTTTGACAGATCGAAGATATTCTCTCTCTGCATATGTCGACTCATATGCATAGTATCCCAAGAGAAAGGGCCAGACCTATAATGATGATACTAAATTCAAAAATCAATCTGCATAGAATACCGGAAGCCTTATTCTGAATTAAATTTTATATGAAACAGAAAAGTTAACCTCTCTTCGCAATTCGTGCTCAATGCCTCCGTAGAAAACTCTCTCTCTAAGAGCTTTTGATTCTAAAACTCGCCCTTCAGAATCCAAGAATGCAGTGAACTGAAAATCGACCAAAAGTTTGAAATTAACAAAGATTAAAACAAAATTGAAGGATATGCGTACACAGTTAGCAAACAAACAAGAAAAACATATTCTCTATTCAGCCTATCAGGGTGCACATACTTCGTCGACATTTTACACTTCACCACAATGGTTGGTGATCTATCATTTCTTCTCTAAAAAATAGTAAAAAGTACCACAGCACCCAAGAGAATTTCCTCTCTAAACTCTGCAGATTTGGAAAAGTTACAGAAATAAAAAATGCTTACCTCTTTTGACCCCATTTGTGGTTGCCTTGGTTTTCCCCACACCAAACTCAGCTTATTAAACTGCAAAAGAGGAACAGTTATATGCCATAATCTATCACAAATTCATAAATTCCATATTGTACATGCAAGTGCCATTACGAGTGGTCAATTAACCGTCAGTCCCACATATTTGCTGTTTAAAAAACATAGAAAGCACACCATCCAGAAATTTATATTGCCAATACAATGTGAAGCATCCTCATATATTATCGAAGTCATGATCAAATAAAGCTGAACGTTTAGATTATGCTAAACATGCTTAATTAAAAAATTGATTGCCTTTCAATTAGAAAAAAGAAAGAACTTTCAGAGTTGTGTTTCCAGCAAACTTTAACAAGAACAGGAAAAAGTGCAAAAATACACTAATCACTACTTTCTAGGGAGATTCCATATAACTTAAAGTACAAGCACAACTGAAATGCATGCATAAGTCCACCCAATGAGACACACTATAGATCAAATTATGTGTGGTAGGATAACTAACATACCAAGGCCGTGGTGATTCTCAATCTGGTATCTAGAATGAATTATAGAGAAGGAAAAAGTTTGCAATGTGCGGAATTTAGTCAATATGTGATCATTTACCCAAGAGAGGAAACAAAACTATTTGGCATCATGACAGAGAAGAAGATTCACAATATACGGATATAATATACACCGACGAGCTAATGCTTATAATAATAAAAAAGTGATTCTCACCTCTAAGGGGTCAGCAGGGACATCAATGTCATTAGAAATTTCTTCATCCTTTAGAAGGTCATTTTCAGAGTAACTATGAGGGATTGCATGATGTTTTTCCTCAGCAATATTCGACAACTTATCGGAATAACTATGCACGGGTTTATTATTCCATCTCCTGTCAACTGAACCAAAGCCATTGTTTTCGGAAAACAACTGAGTGGTTGTGTCTCGAGCAAATTTGGTAACCAGAGAAAACTTCTCTAGAAGATGGATTGACAGATCCCGAGTAGGATCATGACTCTTTTGCTTTCTCACGCCATACTGGGAAATTGCACTTATTCTGCCTTGATTTTCATTAAGAGATCCTCCGTCTGATAGGTATGTAGATTGTCCACTTGCAACAGGCAGTGAACTTGGCAGCTCCAACGAAGAGAGAGTTCTCTGTCGGATATAATCATAAAATGTATTAGCTCGTACGATAAACCAAAATGATAACTCGACCCAACATGAGATGAATTAATATAATTACCTGTAAGGGACTCTGAAAATCATTTACAAGGAATACACTGGCATCTTCTGCCGACCTATAATAATATCATGTAAGACTATAAACTCCAAATAAAATCTTTGTGGCATAACTATTTAATTACTCATCCAGCAGTTCCATACAATGATAAACCTTGGTTTGATACAGTAACCAAACAGAAATTGAAGAGATGCCTTTCATAAATAAGAACATCAATACAGGCTAGGGAAATAAATTAACTATTTCATAACAGACACAAACCTTGCAAGAAAAACATGCTGTTTTACTGTGGCCAGAAACTCCCTGACTCCTCCATTGTAGAAGTACAGAGGTGGATGTGCAAGTCCTGTAAATCATGTTAAATGTTTAAAATACTCTGATAGAGAATGGAATAGGGAATAATCCAGTTAATTTACTGATTATTTTCGCTAATTCGTGTTGCAAATATCTTAACTTCGTATATAATTATAAAACCAATAAAGATATAAATCATAGTAATGATATGTTGACGCAATTGATCATCCCAAATAGTGATCCAATATTGTAACAAACAACCCAAGATTTTACTTACCAGAAGACTGCACAAGAATGACATACTGCCATCCAAAAGCAGGGGTGTGTCGCTTGATGGACCTCATTTCTGTGAATGGAACTGCTGTGATGGTATAAAGACTCCTATCTGAAAAAGTATGATAGAAAGTAGTTAAGGACATTTGTTTTAATACCAACATATACTAATTTAATTAAACTAATCCTAGTCAATAAATTACCTTTCTCTGATAGCTTTACATTTGAGCTTTGTCCCTTATATGGAATCCATGACTAACCATCACAAATGAAAAAAAAAAACACAAGAATAAAAATAAATAAATCATGTAAGCTGGGTTTTAAATAGCGCAAAGAGCGCCATGGCACAAATGTTCTTGACACGCGCCATGGGCTATAGCGCATCGCAACATTGACACGCGGCGCATCGAATTGAACTTGCTTTTTTCTGCTGTTTTGTTGTCATTTATAATATATGTTTAAAATGAAATAAATGTACAAAGAATCTACATGAAGCAATCAATTCGTCTTCTTAATTCATAGATCCTATCCATTCAAAGCAGATAAGTATGAAAAATACTTCAAATTACCAGGAAGAGAATAGAATCTTGCTTAGTTAACTTCAATCTACCACTAATCCTCTCGGATGCGAACTGAGTAGGATGAATTGCAACATTATCTTTCAGATATATCAATTCAGCATCATCGTGGTCATTAGGTGAACTTCTCTTTGAACTATCACTCCGCATCATACTAGCCGATCCCTAAGACACAGAAACAAAATCAAAATGACCAATACAATACGAAATTACTCGGAGATCGAATCAAATTCACAGAATTCTGAAATACAAATTCGCGGAGGTTTTGATTTGGATTTTACGATTGAACTTAAATCAAAAGTTGACATAAAAAAACGATAAAATGAGAATAGAGCGAACTTGTTGCTGAGATGCAGCGTAATCGGCGTCGTCAGAGAGATCTTGTAGCTCCGATGATTCCATACTCATGATGATCTGGCGACTGGCGACTGGCGACGACGATGGAGAGAGAAGAGAGATTACCCTGAAGACTAAGTAATTAGAGCGTAGGAGAGGAAGCTTACGCGTCGTCGGGAATATTCTATTACGTGTTTTAATAACAGTATGACGGTATAACCGACTCGTACCGGACCAAATTCAACCGAAACGAAATTAGTCAACTTTATGATAATCCGAATAAATATAAAAAAGGAATTATATAGTTGCTAATGCAGATTTGGTGCGACTGAACCACATTAGAAATTTTTATTTTTATTAAGTGAATATACAAGACAATCAAAATTATTTATATTTTATTTTAAAAATTTTCAATCTCGTTTTTTTAATAATTAAATATTTTTCTTATGGTTGGAAATTTACATTTAATACTATAGAAAATGTAAATTGGTAATATAAGACTCAATTTGTGAAAAAATAATAATAATTTAAAGTAACTTGAACATTATAAGTCTTCCAACTCCACAAAATAAGTCGGTCCACTAAAGGACCACAACTGATTAAATTTGATAGTCGTCAACCCGAGTGACCAATGATGATCAAACCGAAGAAGATGAGCCAGACTATGAGGAAGAACAGAGGATTGTATAACGGCACAAGTTTAGATTACGATGATCCAGCTACCTCTGATGAGCCAGGGCTTGTACACCTTGGGTTGTTTCTTGGACCCAAGGCAAGAATCCACTAAGATATATTACAACCTTATTGTGTTGTTTTAACATGTTATCTTATTTTGTTTCTATGGTTTGGTTTGGTTTTTGGGAATGGTTTAGGAAATGGAAGAAGTGGAAGGAACAGAAGAGCTTGAGAGAGAAATAAACCGGAGAATCAAATTATATAATAAGGGTTCTTCCACCTCTTAATTCCTACAACCCCCCAATTTTTATTTTATTTTTTGTGTGTTTTAAATATATGGTATGACTAATATTTGTTTTTGTAAATATATAAAAAATGAAGTAGAATAGAGTAAGGCTAGATAAGATAGTTTCATCAGAAAAAAAAACAAATAAATCATTTGGCATGTGCAAAATTGCTACTTTGCTCAAATATCCCAAATAACACCTTTTTTTTTTAAAGTCTCACATTTGTAGATAACTTTTAATCTTCCACAGAAAATTTACCAGGTTGAGTAAACTTCTTTTCAATTTGCTCCAATTTGTTGAATCTGAAACCTCTGATTCTTATTTCTTCTGGAACTGTTGTATCTTTGTAATCTACACTTTCCATAGTCCAACCATTGTTCTTAATCAAACCTCCCAATTTCACCTGTAATCACAATGTCACATAAGTAAGTCTTAATAATCCAAAAGATAACAATGAAGCTTTCAAGAACACACTCCATACCTCTGCATCATCAATGGAATCTACAATAAGAGCACCATCCAAAGAAAAATCTTCAATAATTACATTACGACCCGTAATAGCCAATGTGGATCTCTGAGAGACCTCACAGTTCCCACTGACTTTCTTTTTGATATCAGAGAAGATCATTCCCCATTTGGGTTTCCATGTGATACGAGACCATACTTCAACCTCTTGACCGTTCAAAACCTGTTTCAGAGGCTCTCCTACTTTGACACCAGCCTGAAGAATTCGTAAAACCAAAGATTAAGAGATGTTGCTGCTTTAGAGACTATAAACCATTATGGATAAAAGACTATTTACAATTATTTGGCTGGAACCGTTATTTATTTACTGATATACACAAGAATCAAGTCTCTCTAGGGAGTAAAAAACAAGGATCAGTACAAACAATTACCTTTTGAAGAATAAGGCTGTTAGCACGATAAATCGCCATTTCTCCAGAAGTTGCACTGTGATATGGGTTTCCCTTTGGTACCTTTATTATTTAGTCAGAAATAGAGGAAAGATTAGTCACAAGAACTAGTATGTCTTTAAATATTAATCAGCAGTATTTGCTTTGTTCATTTAAGTATTTAACCTTAGCAGCATCCTCAGGATTATTCTTGACGGGAGCATAAGCAAGCCAAATATCCATCACCTACATGAGGAAGCATTGTTTCAACAAGCATGCATCATTAAAGTCATGTTGTACTCTGCAGATAGCAATTACCGTGAATCCAACTCGTGCTGTTGGAGGCAATGTCTTTGGATAATCTTGCATCATACATTCTAGACGAGTTGAAGATTTAAACGCTGTTTTGGTGCTATCCTTGTATCTATTATATAATCCAGAAAGTGGATGTCAAAGCACAAAATCAGAGTTTCTGTCTAAAACTTACGACAGTGATACATTCAAGCATAGGAACAATAAGGAAAGATGAATAAAGGGAAGAGAAATAAAGAATTACTTTGGATTAACAAACTCTTTAATAGCTCCTTCAGTTTTTTGCAACTCCTCTTTGTATGAACCAAGTTCCAGAATCAACTACAATGAAAAACATAAACAACATATCAAGAGTCTTAAATTTTATTAGATAAGAGACAGATCATGGCTCATCGAGTAGAAGACAACGTACTTGATTAATATTTCCTGGGAAAGGGGAAAAGCCAGTCTCACAATTAACATCTCCATCAGGGAATCCAGTTGCTCTAAGTAGAGGATCAAGTTGATTGTACTCCACATTGATCACCATAGATCTGCCTGGAAACCATTTAAATCCGTACTCTTGATTATGATTCAGTAAATGTATAGAAGTTATGAACTTTTACTAATCATTAAAATTACCATCAGCGTGGGTAAGTTTAGTAATTCCTCCAATAGCTTCTTTTGCCTTGCGGGGAACAGCCAGAGAGTTCACATGATACTGTTTCGTAGCACTCACACCCAAAGACGCTGGAATTGCCTGGACCAAGGAAGCTCATAAAGGAATTGTAAATTTTCAACAACATTGTATGAATACTTAACAAACAAGAGTTGAGTAGCTACTACTAACATTGAAGAGAAGTCCATTTGTATCTTGGAAAAACAAAACCCATTTTAAACCAGCATCAAGCCTGAAATTACAACAAATTAATAAACGGAGAAACTAAAGGCAAACAAACTTATCAAATACATTATACATATGACAAAAGAGATACCATTTGTGAAGAAGGCCACTGGAATAAAGAAGCGAATGTACATCGCCATGTCCATGAGGCTTTGTCTATGAATAGCCAAGAGAAAAGACAGTTAGCTTGCAAAATATTGTACTAGCTTTGTAAACGTTAACACTAGACACATGTACCTGGATACTGTATTTGTTGTGAGGGTCTAATGCAAGCCTAGCATCATTATCATCAAGACATGCAACTTTTTCCTAGAAAAAAAAAGTAGCCAAAAGTGTACTGTTTCTCAAAACATTTTACGTTTTAACAAGTTTTCTTTACAAGGCTCTCAATAGTGATCATTTACCTGTTTTAGAAGATGTACTTGAGTAGGTTTCATCCCAAAATAAGAGTTTAACTCTAATAGCTCCAGTGTACGTGAGTGTGTATCATCAGATGTCATGATAACAAAAGGAATGTCTCTCTGACTTCCATCTGTAAAATGTAGAAGTACGATTAATGATGAGAAAATGCGAGAAAAAAAAGGATATGTATAATGAGGTAGCATTGTGGATTAAAAAAAATTAGAAACACACCAGAAGCAACTTTGTTGCTAGCTTCTTGCAGAGCCAATATAGATTCAATGTAGTGCTGCAAGAAGCATGTCCCTGTAGTTGTCTCTCTAGGAAGTGCCACCTAAGAAATAGATTCACAATTGGGTGGTCAAATATGTCTGGAGGTATATTCTCCAAAAGACGAGTTAAAAATGTTCATGTTCATCAATTTCAGCCACATTGCAATATTGATGGAAAGCATTGGATTGATTAACGAGCTACTGAACAAGTTGTACACGAACATAGTCCTCTCTAAATAAGTCAATGAAACATTGTTCACAATTTTTACCTTGATACCATTGTAACCAAGACGCTCACCAAGACCACCAGCAACAAGAACAAAAGCAGCATACTTAGCCTCGGCGACACCTCGTTTTTCCATTTCCATGAAATTTTCATTACCAAAAGTTAGATTTTCTCCTGAAGGAACCTGCAAAACAACAAGAACCCTTGTGTTAAAAACAATAGAGACAAGACAAAAAAAAATAAAAACTACATAACACAAAGATTAATGTTTTTTTACTTACAGAAGGAGAGAAACCATCATATGGATTCTTCCCTAACTTAGAATCAGCGAGTAGCTCTTTAGCAGTCTTAATGTATGTTGCTAAACCACCAGGATAGTTTGAATTTAGACGAGCAATCTAATAAGATTGAGATTGTATATAAGTAATCAAAACTGAAACGAACAATGACTTGATTTGATCAAATTAAACCAAATAAGACCTGATCGAAGAAACCTAGTTTCTCATTGTCATCAACGCCAGGTTTAGGCCATTGTTGGAAGAGATGACTCTGACCATTTTCCAATAAGATCTTCGCCAATTCGATCTGCCACGAAAACAAAATTTGAAAAACAAGATAACAATGATCACTAGTCCACAGAGAAACAACAGATCAGAAGTATAAACCTGATCAGGAGATAAAATTCCGAGGTTACTTTGGAGAGCTGGGGCGGATGAGAAGAAATCAGAGGAGTACACAGTAGAAGCCATGGAAAGGGATCTCAAACAAAGGAACCAAAGAGGAGAAGTAGATAATCAGAGAGATAAGAGATGACAGAGTTCAAAATAAAGGCCAGAATTTAAGATTTGGGAAACACATATGACGAACAGAAACTGAGGTAAGGGAATCAAGATATATGTAGCGTTAAAGATTCGTTTCACCAAACCAATAAAATCTACAATTTTTTAAGCAATATATTTTAACAACCTAAAAAATACGAATTATTTATTCATTTCAACTAAAATACATTTGCGTTATAATTACTCAAAAAATTTATGGATTTATTCTTTTTTTATTATTATTATAATATACGGTTTTCTAATTGTCTTTTTTCTTTTTTATAACACTCATTTGGAAGTTGATTTTGTTTCATATATTCATTCATAAAAATAATTAATATACTCTCAATTAATCAATTATATCCAGTGTCTATAAATCAGATATAAATACATATATGAACTATTTTACCCATGAATTGATTCAGATCAACTAATCAACATAAAACGATATATATATATTACATATAATTATATAAAAATAAATTAATAATACATCACAATATTAAAATAGCATATTTATAATATATATATTTTTAAATATTATAATAAATTTTTTAATTAAATAATATTTAAAATAATATATTTAATTATATTGATCATAAAATAAAAACCTATAAAATATATAAAATAGTATATTATTTAAAATTTAAATTTTTTCTTATTTTAAAACCACCAGTTTTTGTTATAAAACTTGAATTATAAGAATATTTGAATCAGACTAACAGTAATAAGAATATCAGAATCAAACTAACAGTTATAAGAATATATGAATCAGACTAACTGATCTCAAAACACAGACAATATTTTTTATATAATATTTGTGAAAAACAGACATATTTCTTATTATTATTATAATAAAAATTTTGATTATAGTTGAACTATTTTAAATATGAATCATGAATTTTAAATTTTTGTATAAAAAAGTGCTTAGTAAAAAATTTATTAGAACATTAGTTGTACAAAGCAGAACTAATATGCAACATTTCATATTTTTATTAATATAAATATGTAAGTAAATTGCAAAAAGTTATAATAAAATATTGATATTTTTATATAACTATTATATATATTTATCAAGATATTATTATAATAGTATAATTTTAAAATTACTCATATTTATTATTATATATATCGCTTATATATATATATATGTACAATTTATAGAATAATTTTTATAACTATATTTATTATTTTCATATTAAATTTTTATTAAACACTTATATAATATATATAAGTATAGTTATTATAAAAATTATTCATTTATCACAATTTTAATTATCATATCATCATTTTATAATATTTAATTTTTATAAGTGCTTTTAAATTATTAAAATTATCAATGTTTGAATAAATTATAAAATATTTTAATTATTAATTGTTATTAAAAAATTTTTATTTAAATTATATTTATTAAATTATTAAAATAGCATGACCAATAAACTAATAATAAGTGTTAACTAAAATATATAATTTAAAATTTTGTATATATGTTATCTAACCAAAATAAATCGATTATCTACATTAACTTTTAAAATATTCAAAGGTAAAAGCTTAGGAAAAAATTCATCTCAAAACATAGAGAAATGAACATAATCATAACATTTAAATTAACATTTTATTTTTATGCTATTTGAAAAATAATTAGTTGACTAACAAAAAACATAATGATTTATTGTATGCACTACAAACAAAAATTAAAACCAAAAAAAAATATATCAAGTGATATTGATTGTACTCGTTTTAACATAATTGTACTAATTAAAAATTAATTGTAATAAATAGATTTGAACCAAGTATACACAGATGATCGTAAAAGATTTAGACCATCTAAGCTAGTAGAGTTTTTATTAATATTATTTATAAGTAAAATTATATAAACGAATTTCATAGATAATCAAATTTCACTAAAAATAAAATTATAGTTTTATCATTTTATCAAAAAAATAGAAAATTATATGAGACTAATTTTTTAAAGAGTATATGAAAACTTAATCTTCATGAAATGCCTCAAAAATTTAATAATGTGTTTACCTCATATGTAAGACGGTTAAACATCTTACATTGTCAATATTCATTTTACCAATGATTATATTTTAACATTTATTTATTAATTATTAGAAATGTTTATAATACCGTTAATTGTATAACAATTTATTAATAAACTGTCCAATTTCGGCAATCATTAAATTTAGAGATTGAAAAAATATGTTTATGGTTAAATGAAATAAAAAAAATATTGTGATAAAAAGTATTTTAAAAAAAATATGAAAATATCTAAAATAATTTAAAATAAAATCAAAACCTATAATAAATCTTAAATAAAAATTTAGAAATCCACATCCTTCCCATTTTCTCACCAAAGCTAAAACAACATAAAAATTGTTATGTAATATTAATAAATATTTAGAACTATTTATATTATTAAGTTACATTAAGAATAATAAGGGGGTGTTATTGGATTAGGATTTAAAATTATTGTATTGTATTTTAGTTTATGAAGTATTTCAAAATACTACCTAAAATGGTGGTATTTTGATTACTCATGTTTTAGAAAAAGAATACAAAAAAATACATTGAAATCCAAATGTAAATAAATGAAATCAATATTGAATAACACTTGATTTTAATGTATTTTGAAATCAGTAATCAAATGTTTAATCCAATAACAATGTATTTTATTGTACTTTCCTAAATACATAATTGAATAACACATGATTTGATTGTATTTTAAAAATACAATAAAATCTATCAAAATACAAAATTGAATAACCCCACCTAAGAATTATTCTAAGAATATTTATCTGCCGCTAGCTCTTAAATTGAATTTATGTTTTAGATTTTATAGATGAGGTATTCAAGATTGGTCAGTCAATTTCATCTGGTATCGATAATGCAATTATTTCTTTTGATATATATTTGGAGATACCAACTTCTAACGTTATCTTTGAATAAAATTTAAATCATCTGAGATATTATATTTTTATTGATATAACATACAAATATATTATATAAATGCATTTTATCGATAATTAAATTTCATTAAAAGTTAGATCGTAATTTTATAATTTTATTAAAATAATGAAATAGAATATATGAAACTAACTTTTAGAGGAGTATATGAGAAATTAGTCTTCATGAAGTGCCCAAAAAAATCAATAATATGTCGGCTTCATATATAAAACGAGTAAATATCATACATGAATCTTTGTTGGTTAATGATGTTGAAACTATTTTTCACTTTCTAAAATGTTTTAAAAGCATCTAATGATATATATGTTTCTCCATTTATTTATTTTTATTTTCTTTTGTCAACACATGGTTCTTTGCTAGAGAAAATAATAAGTTTTGTTTAACTACACCAAAAACATAATGTTTAAAAAATGTTTGATAAAAATATTTTAAAAATCTGAAAAATCTAATAAAAAGTAAAACTTAAAATAAGTTTTAAAATAAAAATTTAGAAGCTCAACTACTTACTCATACTCAAAAAGCAAGATAAAAGAATATTATGTAATACTAATAAATATTTATAAGAGCTATTTACATTGTTAAGTACATTAATAATAATACAAGTCAATAGAATTAATAGGAGTCAATTATGTTTATTTTCTATAAAAAATTGTAGTTTCTTTTATTTTATTTTTATGTTCGAACAACTTTATCGTATAACAGATATTGTGCATATAGATCAACTGTCTGTAGTAGTTGTATACAACATGTATCAAAACATACCATAATGATCAAAATGATATTTTAAATATGCTATGGGTCAACATGTATCGGAGAATACCATAATGGGTCAACATGTATCGTATTAAGTGTTGCTTTGATGTCTAGATTTTTTTTATTTAGCTTCCTTTTGAAAAAATAATTATTTTGTATATCTTCAGTTAAAAGTTAAAAAGTCAACTCTGTTGACTTAAATATTCATATAAAAATGTTCTGTTTCATATTGATTATGGCCAGCCTTTGCTCTACTATTATGACCTTTCAACTACGAGGTTAGATTCACTTTCCTAATTCTGACTAAATTTTGAAGAAGCAGATGAGGTGATAATCAAACGTCCTAGAACTAATAACAAAATTTATGTGCTACTAATAGCTACTGGAATTGTTGTGTCATTAACTATATTCAAGATATGGGCATTGCTAACAAAGTATTTCTTGATTCCAGGTGGTAGCTTACCAGCTATAACCATGGTGGTTGTTGTTGTTTTAGCAATAGTCTTTTCTTTCCAATTTGGTCGTCTTACTCCACTTGAAGAATTCATGGCTCTTATTCTGATGCATGTATGAGACAACTACAAGAGTTTCAAAAAACAATGGAATCGTCTTTAAAAAAATTAATATACTAACTTTGTCTTTCATGTGTTCTTCACTGTGGTGGGTGCGAGTCGGAACATATGGAGTGTGATAAACACGGCGCCAAGCATATTCTTGTTTGAAAGCTGATGAACATCGAGCTAAGATTCTTGCTTATAGCATCAAATGCTAATGTCAGGGAACCTACGACTTTCAGGCCCGCCCCATTGTTGTATAAGGTTAAAAAGCAAAAAAAAAATTTAGCTTTGACATATTATTTTTGGGCCCCTAAAATATTTTTTTTGAGCCGCTACAATTTGTTTTACATTAAATACCAAAAAAAAAAATTTTGG
>KE156700.1:184403-200213 GCA_000411055.1 Leavenworthia alabamica
CAAAAATGAATCTCTTATGTTAATATATGTTATCATGGCTCTTCTTTGCTTTTGTTGCTGTGGGCAGCTGCTACCACTGACTGCTCCCTGTTAAACCTGAACCTTCGAGTATCATCACCACCAGCACCATCATCTTTCATTGCCTCAGAACGCTGAGTTTTCTGCTGTTGAGCTATCATAATCCTGTTCTCTTCCTCATCCTCAAATCTTCTGTTGCCAATAAATGGTCTAACTTGGTTTCTGCTGTTGTTGTTGTTGTCAGAATTAGGTCTTCTCATAGTTTCCCTGACGCTATTACTATTATGGTTCTCTCCAGCATCATCATTGTTCCTCTCTTCAAAGAACCTTAATGTTGACATTCTTTTCCTCGGAGGTAACATGGAACGCCTCTCTTCATCCGTAGGAACCTGTTTCTGAATAGGCAGACTTATCTTCTCCTCAGCTCTAGACTCACTAGGAGGATCAGCAACATGAGATGGTGAAGATCTTCTCAATGAGACTTGAGAAGAGCTTCTTGATCTCGGATCTGATGGCTTATAGCTTAGTCTATTAAAGACAGAAGACTTACCTCTATCTCTCCTAGTTACACTCATCTCCTTAGTATCATCATCACCTTTGAAATCACGATCCAAATCAGCTGGATATTTTCCTAAAAGACCTCTGAATCCATCATCATCACTTGAATATCTCCGACGTACATAACCATCTGGTCCTTGACTACGTTCATATGGTCTTCCACTACGTCCTGACCATGCTTGATCATAGCTATTCATCATACCTCGACCATCTACCATGCTTTTAGATCGTTCATGCTCGAAACCAAACGAACCACGTCTATAATAACCTCTCTCAGGACTCATACGATTCCCTGATCTCTCACGTCTCTCAGCTTGACCTGACCTCAACTCTTTGTAATTATCATCAGACCTAAAACAAATGAACCATTACTCACTTAATAAAGAATCATTAAAAATAAAATAAAAAAGGGTTAGAGATAACAAAACTTGCCTTCTCCTTTGGATGGTACTATCATATGAAGGAACCTTAAATGGTTTTGACACAATACTCCTTGAAGAAGAAGAAGAAGATCCCTTAGGATAAGAATCAACATGCTTCTCAGAGAACTTTAGATTTCGAAGTTTCGTTTTTGACAAGCTTCCATGATCAGACTGCTCGATCTTCTTCTCATTCTTTGGCTCAGACACATCATCCTCATCTTCATGTTCAACCTCAGCTTCATAATCTGACCAAGGGTATGTTTCTCTCAACTCTCCATCCTCATACTCAGACCCATAACCAGATTGGTTCTCCTTGTCCTTTCCAGCAGCTGTTACTTCTTCCTCTACGTCTCTTTCAGAAACTTCACCTTCTTCAACATTATCTGGTTGATCATCCCAAGCCTCCATTGGGAGATTCAAATCCCAGTTAAACTTAGCTTTCTTCTCTTCAGTTGAACTTATGCTACTACCTTGACCTTCAGTCACCATCTTTTTCCAAGTATCTACATTTTTAAAAGTTATGTCAAAATTTATGTAAACTAAACTTCAAATAAATGTAAAATAAATGTATTTTCTTAAGATTATAATTATTTAATATTTTGTATGATAAAATATACTTTTCAAATACAAAATTCAATAAGCAGATCTAAATTTTAAAACTACGTAACTTCATTTTTTGAGACAGATCTAACTCATGGATATTTTTCTTAATCCGTAGATTCTGTCTAAAATTTATTCTCATCATCTCTACAAAAATCATTTAATAAATCTCAGTTATGTTAAACTCGAGTCTATTAAACTTGTTAATGTTTTAAAAAAATATTATATAAAATAGAAATTATAAAAATTATCAGATAATATATTATATTTTATTTCAAACACATTATATATTTTTTTCATTGTTATTAATTTTACGGATCTAAATCCAATCAAATTATCACATCCTGTATTTTTTTTCCATCAAATTTTTTCAAATACAAAATTAATTACGCAGATCCAATATTATAACTTATTTTTTTAGACAGATCTAACTCATGGATACTTTTCTTAATCCTTATATTCTGTCTAAAATTTATTCTGATCATCTCTATAAATATCATATAATTAAACCTCGGTTATGTTAAAACTGAGTCTATAAAACTTGTTAATGTTTTTAAAAAATATTATATAAAATATAAATTATAAAAATTATCAGATAATTTATTATATTTTATTTCAAACACATTATATATATTTTTCATTGTTATTAATTTTACGAATCTAAATCCAATCAAGTTATCACATCCTGTATCTTTTTTTCCATCAAATTTTTTTCATTCATATCAAAATATATATGAATAAAAGATTGCTTAAGAACACAATAAATTATGATAAATATATATATAGTCAAAATCTTTAATGTATATCCAGTATATAATATAATATATGTTTACCTTTTTATATGCTGTCTTTAGGGATGGTTTCTGGTTATCGAAATTTGAAGTATCTGAAAATCAGAATAACAACGTAAAATAAGATAAATTAATCACAAATATGATTATTGGATTATAAAATATTGAAATCATTGTCGAGATAACAATCATGAGAAGATTAAAAAAACCGAAGACTTTGAGAAAGAAAATGTATTTCTTACTAGTTGGTACAAGTCATAAGCTCTGATATTCGCATTTCTCTCTGGTTTCACTTATATATATACATATTTTACAAAATTTTCAGTCAAATATTTGAATAACATGTTTATGAAACAAATTAAATGATTGATCGGAAATAGAGAGGAATTCTAATTAATAATTTAATTTGTTAGGGTTTTAAAAATGTAATTCAATAATAATAAATGGAATTCAACATGTTTTGAAGCAGCTAAATAATTATAAGTATTAATTAGTCCTTGAATTGACTAGATTATCATATGTTGCAACAAATTTACTAATGAAAATAAATAAAAATCTCTTCAGTCAAATTTTGTAGATGAATACAGACGTTTCGTTCCACCTCACATTATTATCAAATTTGACCTAGAATACAATTCAAATGTGTATCTAAAATAAATCTTAGGACAATGAAAAAGAATGAATATACAAGTTAAGAAATTTTTATTTATTAGATCATTATATTACAAATTTTTATGAATACAAATAATTTATTTTTTTAAAATATAATTTTTTTTTAGTAGATAAATTTTTTATACACATTTTCTGGAAAATATTTATATCATTTAATATGCAACATTATCTAATGTTTAAATCTCGTACCTAATTTTTAACCGATTGGCCAAAAGTTAGATTCTTCGATTTCAAAAATCTTCAATTTTTTTTGTTTTGGATTCACTATGTTTAATTAAACAAGTTAGAATGACCTTAAATTATAGTATTCTTCTTAGTATCATCCTTATATTATCTTTACTTTTTTTCTTTAACTGAATTTGCATTTTAGTTTGTATCAATTTTTGGGATTTACACTATAAATTTGAATGGTATAAAATTGAATGAAGATTTTTTTTGATCAAACAATCATAATATAATATATGTGATTATTAAAAAATAAGACTTTCAGAAAGCTATGATTTTTAAGAAAATATGTCTTATCGAAAAGATACAATTTTTCAGTTGAATCGAACAATCACAATAGTTGAAAACACTCATGTATTTGCTTTAAATATAGATTCTTTACCACGAATTTGAAAGATAATTTTTTCAAAAGAAAAATTTAGAGAAACAAAAATAATCACAAGTATTTTTTTCTTTCAAAATGTGTGTAATCAAAACGTAGTTTAAGTTTTGTCAGGACACCAAAGTTTGACAGTACCGTCGTTTGAGTTTTGACAGGACACAAAAATTTGACAGTATTGTCGTTCCGGTGAGATAAATATATCTTATTAAGTGAGGTTATATTTCATCAATTATTGGTACCGAATAGGAAATAGTTTTTTTAAAGAAACATGATTTACCGTAAATTCAGATTTAAATATTTAATTATGAATTTTTAGATGTGTTTCTAGATGATTTAGCATTAGGACTACCGCTTTTGCGAGATATTCAATATCAGATTGATCTTACACCAGGGTCTACTATCCTATCTATCCGTCCACAAGAACCGTCCTCACTATCGTATGAGTCCACAAGAACATGAAGAATTATGTAGACAAGTTGAAGATTTGCTTAAAAAAGGATACATATGTGAAAGTCTTAGTCCCTGTGCAGTTCCAACATTATTGATTACACATTTTCTGGAAAATATTTATATCATTTAATATGCAACATTATCTAATGTTTAAATCTCGTACCTAATTTTTAACCGATTGGCCAAAAGTTAGATTCNAATCTCGTACCTAATTTTTAACCGATTGGCCAAAAGTTAGATTCTTCGATTTCAAAAATCTTCAATTTTTTTTGTTTTGGATTCACTATGTTTAATTAAACAAGTTAGAATGACCTTAAATTATAGTATTCTTCTTAGTATCATCCTTATATTATCTTTACTTTTTTTCTTTAACTGAATTTGCATTTTAGTTTGTATCAATTTTTGGGATTTACACTATAAATTTGAATGGTATAAAATTGAATGAAGATTTTTTTTGATCAAACAATCATAATATAATATATGTGATTATTAAAAAATAAGACTTTCAGAAAGCTATGATTTTTAAGAAAATATGTCTTATCGAAAAGATACAATTTTTCAGTTGAATCGAACAATCACAATAGTTGAAAACACTCATGTATTTGCTTTAAATATAGATTCTTTACCACGAATTTGAAAGATAATTTTTTCAAAAGAAAAATTTAGAGAAACAAAAATAATCACAAGTATTTTTTTCTTTCAAAATGTGTGTAATCAAAACGTAGTTTAAGTTTTGTCAGGACACCAAAGTTTGACAGTACCGTCGTTTGAGTTTTGACAGGACACAAAAATTTGACAGTATTGTCGTTCCGGTGAGATAAATATATCTTATTAAGTGAGGTTATATTTCATCAATTATTGGTACCGAATAGGAAATAGTTTTTTTAAAGAAACATGATTTACCGTAAATTCAGATTTAAATATTTAATTATGAATTTTTAGATGTGTTTCTAGATGATTTAGCATTAGGACTACCGCTTTTGCGAGATATTCAATATCAGATTGATCTTACACCAGGGTCTACTATCCTATCTATCCGTCCACAAGAACCGTCCTCACTATCGTATGAGTCCACAAGAACATGAAGAATTATGTAGACAAGTTGAAGATTTGCTTAAAAAAGGATACATATGTGAAAGTCTTAGTCCCTGTGCAGTTCCAACATTATTGATTACACATTTTCTGGAAAATATTTATATCATTTAATATGCAACATTATCTAATGTTTAAATCTCGTACCTAATTTTTAACCGATTGGCCAAAAGTTAGATTCTTCGATTCCAAAAATCTTCAGTTTTTTTTGTTTTGGATTCCCTATCTTTAATTAAACAACAAGTTAGAATGACCTTAAATTATAGTATTCTTCTCCGTATGATCCTTATATTATCTTATCTTTTCTATTTAACTGAATTTGCATTTTAGTTTGTATAATTGTTCGGATTTACACTATAAAATTGAATGGAAGATTGTTTTTATCAAACAATTATAATTTAATATATGTGATTATTAAAAAATAAAACTTTCAGAAAGATATGACTTTTAAGAAAAATGTGTCTTATCGAAAATATACAATTGTTCAGTTGAATCGAACGATCACATAGTTGGAAACACTCATGTATTTGCTATAACTATAAATTCTTTACTATGAATTTGTAAGATAATTTTTTCAGCATTCTCTTTTAGAGAAACAAAAATAATCACAAGTATTGTGTGTAATTCAATACGTCGTTTGAGTTTTGACAAGGCACCAGAGTTTGACAATACCGTCATTCCGGTGAGATAAATATTTCTTATCATATGAGACTATATTCCATCAATCATTGATACCGAACATGAAATAGTTTTCTTAAGGAGACATGATTTACCGTAAATTCAGATTTAAATATTTAATCATGAATTTTTAGATGTGTTTCTAGATGATTTAGCATTAAGACTACCCCCTTTGCGAGATATTCAACATCAGATTTGTCTTACACCAGGGGCTACTCTCCCAAACTGTCCTCACTATCGTATGAGTCCACAAGAACATGAAGAATTATGTAAACAAGTTGAGGATTTGCTTAAAAAGGACATAAACGTGAAAGTCTTAGTCTCTGTGCAGTTCAAGCATTATTGATTCCAAAAAAATATGGTACTTGGTGAATGTGTGTTGACCGTAGGAAAATTAATAAAATCACATCACGTTATACGTCATCGTTTCCCAGTTCTGCGGCTTGATGACTTACTTGACCAAGTAGGTAGAAGCATCACTATGTACTTCAAAGGCAATAGAAAAGTCCAGAAGGATGAGGATAGGAGCTGATGTCAGCTTCTGTTTAATTAATTTGAACGCTTGTGATGCTTCTGTTATCCACACAAAGGTGTCATTCGTGATGCAACTGGTGACTGGAGCTAACACCGTACTGAAATCTGAAACAAAACAGCGGTAGAAAGATGCAAGCCCATGAAAACTTTGCACTTCTACTTTGGCATAGTCAACGGATAGATCTTTGTTAGAGATTATATAACCCAGAAACTTAACTTCTGTAGTACCAAATTCACATTTTTGTCGTAATACCAATAAGACAAAACGAAGATGATCCACATGATTAGACAAAGCAGTGCCCAAAATAAGAATGTAGTCACAGTAAACAACTATAAAAATTCCAATAAAAAGCCATAAAGCTCGATTCATGATACGCATGAATGTATTATGGTCGCTAAAAGTCCAAAAGGCATAACTAACCATTCTAATAATACTTGACGTGTTTTAAACGTTGTCTTCTATTCATCTCAAGGACGTATATACAAATTTGATGGTAACCATTTTTAAGATCTATTTTTAAAAAGACACATGGCTGAAAGAACACAACTGTGAGAACAAAAAACGCTTGAAAACACCCACGTACTTTCTATAAATACAGATTTATTACCACAAATTTGAAAGATGAATTTTTAGAATTCTTTTTGAGAAAAACAAAAATAACAACAAGTTCTTATTCTTTCGAAATATGTGTGATTCAAGTTGTCGTTTGAGTTTGATAGGAAAACATAGTTTGCCAGTACCGTCATTCCGATGAGATAAATCTGTCATAACCTGAAAAATTATATTTCATCATCCATTGATACCAAACGAATAATAGTTTCCTTAAAGATATATGGTTTGTATGATATCTATATCTAGATTCATGTATGATGTCTATATCTAGATACTAAAACTATCTTTTAAAAAACTAAAAAACTTATTATTTGGATACATCAATATAACAATATAAAAGTTACAAGATTAAAAATGTTTTATAAAATGTTTTATAGTTGATTAAATTTCTCTTGCAAAGAGTATCATACACTCTTTTTTACTACCCCTTCAAATTGAGAATCATTATTTGCCAGAAAAAAAGACGAGAAAATAGGCATATTAAAGATTGATTACAAGGATTCTAAAATTTTAATAGTCATACAACCAAATACGAATATTATTGTAATTTTCATAAAATCAGTGAAATCAAAATAAATGAAACTCCACTAAATAACTTCTTTTTTTAAAAATCACTCAGCAAAGAATCACAGACCAAAAGGAACTTACCAATAAAAGAGATTGTGTGAAATTTAAGTGAAGTGAACCTTCGTTCTTCATTAGTAAGACTTGGCAAAGATAGCAACTTCATCAGCTGAATCTCCAGTCATTAGGCATGTTTTAATCCCTTGAGTCTGTTCAAAAGGGAAACAACGAATGGTTGCTCCTGTTTCTTCTTTTACCTTTTGTTCATCTGCATCACTCCCTGACCAACCACCTCTTGCCCATTTCCCTAAAGATATTGCTTCTTTTAGCTCATCGTATGAGTTCACGTCCACTATGTTACTGCACAATCACATTCAAATTGTCAGTGTTTTGCTAATATGCAACCAGAGATTAACAAAAGGAGAGTGAGTAACCTATCCCTGAATGATATCGCCTTTTCTAGAAGCGATGATTGAATCTCATCTAACTTCTCTTTTACATAAGCCACTAATGTTGATGCTTCCATTGATATTCCAAAAACTTTTCCTGCTTTTCCTGGTATATCCCTTCTTGAGACAACAACAGAGTTACTAGATACATCTCGTGGACCAATCTCAATCCTTAAAGGGACTCCCTGCAAACCCCCCAAATTTGTTCAATACCAATGAAACTATCATTAGCTGATATTGGTTAACTCATTGATTTTATTTCCAACCCAGAGAATGATTGTAGTGAGATTTAAGAGAGAGTTAACAAACAAACCTTCATTTCCCAGAAATTGAACTTCCATCCTGCAGTTCTTTGGTCTGTGTCATCAAGTTTAACTCTAACACCAGAAGCTTGAAGAGCTTCCTTCACTGATGATGCGGCACTGAGAACTCCTGTTTTTTCAATGTCCTTTTTCCAAATAGGTACAATTACTACCTGTAAAAGAAGAAAACAGAAGATTCAATCCAGTCCCACCAAGATCATCATTTCCATACTAGTTACTGATATAAAACAAAACAAGCACAGATATTGATTTCCCTGCAACAAATCCTCTTTAACTAACGAAATGGAACTTCATATATAAGGCAAACGAAACTGCTTAAGAAATTCCCAAAGGGAAAAAAAATTGAAGATGAACCTGTATTGGAGCTATCTTGGGGGGAAGCATGAGACCAGTGTCATCCCCGTGAGTCATGATAATGCCACCGACAAAACGTGTACTGACTGCCCATGATGTTTGCCACACATGTTGCCTTTCTCCATTCTCATCTGCAAACTGGCATTGTCACATACAATCATTTGACACTATTTCATTATGAAATTGCATAACAAAACAAAGATGAACCAGTAGGAACCAATGTGGTAGTCATAAAACTAAAATGAATGAGAGAACTAATCTCCAAACAATTTCAAATGTCCTAACGAGTGAGCATAACATACTTGTAAGATAAATAGTTCTTCTGTACCTGAGTACCAAAGGCACGAGAAAAGTTCTGCCCTAAATTGTGACTAGTACCAGCCTGCAAAGCTTTCCGATCTCCCATCATAGCCTCAATAGTATAGGTTATATCAGCACCAGCAAAAGTCTCTAATTTTGATTTTCGACCAGGAATAACAGGTATTGCAGTTTGCTCAAAAGCAAATGTTGTGTAGATTTCAATCATCTGTTTTGCCTGCAATACAACACTGAAAATTATTTCCAAGAGAGTAACCACAATAAGACTCCATAAGTTAACCACAACAAAACAGAGAAACAAACCTCCTTCTCAGCCTCCTCAGGAGTGGCATGAGCAGTATGACCCTCTTGCCATAGAAATTCAAGAGTCCTAATAAACGGTTTTGTCCGCATCTCCCACCTAGTTACATTAGCCCACTAAACCACATACCAAACAAATTTAACCAAGAGCAATAAGAAACAAGTGAACTAACAATAAAAAAATTTGAATGTCAGTCTTTGTCCACACCTGATTGATCATAAGTGGAAGATCCCGATAGCTATGAATCCACTGAGTAAACATATGATTCACTATAGTTTCACTGGTAGGCCTAACCTGCCACAACCTCAACAAGTGAAACAATTAATCCAAAACTTAGATAATGAATATTCAAAAATTCTATCTTTGTGGTAAAAAAAAGATAGTAAAATATAAATCAAGAAAAACGCCTACCACAAGCTTCTCTTCAAGTTCCTTTCCTCCTCCAACAGTGACAAGGGCTAGTTCAGGACTAAATCCTTCAACATGTGAAGCTTCTTTCTCAATAAATGAATATGGTATAAACTGCACACAACAATACCCAAACTCCATCACTATAAACATTATTACATAATGATAATAAAAGCAACGATGAATTAATCAAACTAAACTAGCTTAAGCTAATTTTATGAAATTTCAACTTCAAACTTGGATTACCTGTGGGAAGTACATATTGCTATGACCAGTTTCTTTGAATTTCACATTTAAATACTCCTGCAAAATAATTTAACAATCACAACAAAATTGAAGCGATTTAAATGAAAACATTTGGAATTCGAAATTTTAATTTTGTAATAATAAACCTGAATCGCTTCCCAAATCGCGTAACCGTAAGGGCGAATGACCATAGTACCACGAACTGGACCATAATCCGCGAGTTCAGCACTAGCTATAACATCGAGGTACCAAGCATTGAAGTCCTGCGATCGAGGCGTAACGGCTCGGTCCGACTTGTTCCGTTCGACCTCTGGAGAAACAGTGGTATTAGACGCCGTCGCGAATCCATAAGTAGGTCTGTTCCGTAAAGTTACTGTTCGACGAAGATTAAATGGACAACGATTTGTGGCGGGAAATAGAAGGGAAGTTAGAGAAGGGAGTCTCAAAGACGCTACCATTTTTGTCTGCTTAAGGTCAGAGTTAGTCTCCTCTCTTTGGAGATGATGATGATGAGATAATAAAACTTGTCTCGTTATGTGTTAAGCCCATTAAGCGTTAAACTGATACATAAGCCCAATAAGATATATAAACCCATTTGAACTTATTTTGCTTAAACTTATATTTTATTACTGATAGGCTAAAGAAGAAGACTAGGGCTCAACAAGTTACAACTATTAGGTGGCTCATGGAAAAGTCATAATGTAGACTGTTTAGGTTTGAAAAAAAAAAACAAAAAAAATATACTCAAACACACATATTTTGAAAATTCAATATACTCAAAAATCTCCTAAATTAAGTACTCATCCTTCATGATGGTTCTATAGGTTATATGATTACATCATCTCTATGTTATGTTGCATTGTTTCTTGCTTGAACCCTTTCAAATAATTAACGTGTTTCAAATTATCTCCATCTCTTTGTATTTTATTTTATGAAAACACACAAAACCATAAAGAATATATCGAATATTAAAATGAATAATAACTTAGTGTGGTCCATATACATACATACGTAAATACATGCACGACTTCAACAATGTTACATTTATTGCAAGCGTGTGTATTGTGTTACTTACTTCAGACAAAGTGGAAGCTACATACCAACGTCAACTGCGTAAGATGTGTGAGTTTGTCATAAATGAAACTTTTCTGTTATTTCAAATTTACATTAAAATTTTCTAAATAAATGAATATAAACTTCAGTCTTCATTTATTTCATATTGTAATGTCGTCATCAGGAAACTTGGTTACATCACAGTTCACATAGGACCAGAAGTGTTACGTCTTCATTACATTTCCCCATTTATTATAAAACAATACACTTGTTTAACATTTAATTTTACTCGGTTTGAGTTGTAAAAGATACTCCCTCTGTTTTTCTATAAGTGTCATTTTGACTTGTTTTACACATATTAAAAAAATGTTTGAAAATACAAATATAACTCTATTTAATATATTCTAATTAATGAATAATAATATGAATATAAATATTCTTAAATATAAATAGAGGGTAAATATGGAAATTAGATGTAAAAAGTACATTGGAAAAATAAAATGACATTCTTTTAGAAACACAATGTCAACTCTAGAATGACACTCTTTCACAAACAGAGGGAGTATAAAACTGATGGTCTAGTTGACTATTTCCTTTAGATTTTTATCATAGAGTTATAAGTTTCTTAAAACCGACGAATGAATTAATCCTTCCGCTTTATTTAATATTAAAAAAATATATTTTATTTGTTATTTTGTGTTTTTAATATACATGTTTGGTAGATTTTATATTTTTATTTTTATGATTTTATTGTTTTAACTAATTAAATAAAATAAAATAATATTAATAAAAGATAAAACAATAAAAAATATAAAAATTTATTGATTTCTTAAAAAATGTGAAAAAAACAGATATTATGAAGCAGAGGGAATATATATGTATCACTTTAACAAAAAAATAATTGTTATTCATCATTAATGT
Organism: Leavenworthia alabamica; assembly: GCA_000411055.1. Classification (NCBI taxonomy): domain Eukaryota; kingdom Viridiplantae; phylum Streptophyta; class Magnoliopsida; order Brassicales; family Brassicaceae; genus Leavenworthia; species Leavenworthia alabamica. The sequence continues at coordinate 196,376 of KE156700.1, forward strand.
TAGGAACTTGTAATGTATTAATTATGAAACATCAAATTACATGCGTGATAAATAGTTTATCCTAGAGACTAGAGTTCTGGCTCTACTAGTGTGCAATGTTTTTGTTTACTAACTTCATCTTTATTGATTATGAAAAATCCAATGTAATTAGTATAGTATAATCTCTTTAAATTAATATTTGATAAATTAATAAACACTATAAAAATAACAAAATTTAATAAGATAATAAGATAATAATTTTTTAGAAAGTTCTATGTAAAAATATGATCTTATAATATCATAATTAATAATTATAAATATTATATATATAACTATTAATATATATAACTAAATCAATTTAATAAAATATGATTTTAATGTTATTTATTTTTTTGAAATTTTAATCTAGTTGAAATTTATCTCTTATTTTTTTATTGCATAAAACATTTTTAATGTTGTTTTCTCATATACGTCCAAAACTTGTGAAGAGTTATTATGTATAACTGATTTAAAATATATCATATTATCGTATTCAATTTTTTTATTAGTATCAAGGACAGAATCAATAATTTTTTCTAAACTCTAAAATTTTGAGCATAAATTATTTTTATCCGAATAGTCGTGTAGATTTTAAAATTCATATATATATATATATATTTTAAATTTCATCTACATTTATTTATTTCTAAATGTTGTGGAGCGAAAAATATTTTTATAAATTAAAAATATTAATTTATACTATAAATTAATATCACGATTAATTAATAAAATATTAAAATTATAATATTATTAATTTATAGAGATTTTACTGTAGAAAACATTATCTTATAGAATTGGAACAATAGAACTGAATATGCATCTAGTAATACATGAAATTTTGATTACTAGTATTAAATATTATCTGAATTTTTAGGAGTAATTTCTGGCTGAAATTTAATCTATATAATAATGTTGGTAAGAAAATCTAATTATCAAAGTATCCAATCAAACACTCTAGATGGTATTTAAATACATATATTATAAATAAATCATACTCCTTCTGTATTTGAAAAAATGTCATTCTGACATTTTTCACACAAATTAAGAAAAATATGTAAATTTCATTTTTACTCTTAATTAATACTTTATAATTATTTCTCTCTCCAATTAATAAGTTAAAATAACAGGAGTAAACATGACATTATAACTAAAAATTTGCCTAAAAATTCTAAAATGACATTCTTTCACTTACAAGAATTTGATACTAAAATGACACTCATTTCACAAACAGAAGGAGTATTAATTAACCAAGCAGAGATCAAGAAGAGTGTATTTCAAAAGACTTTGCATAATTTTAGCTACAAACAGCTTGCAGCAGACAATAACAATAATATTAATTCCAAGGACACGGAGTTTACAAGTTTCGTGTAAAAATGAATAAGAATTTCAATTAAAAAAACATAAAATAAGAACATCAAATGTCATGAGGACAGGACCCATCTAACGCCAACTTTTATGTGTTTAAATAATGGAACTATTATAGGGCCATGCCCATAAAAGTCATCATATCATATTTATATTCCATATAAAAAATGTTATATTCTCACCTACATATTCTTTCACATTAAAACTATAAATTTTTATCTTAGGTTAAAACTAAATATCTTGAGACTGACCAAGTCCTATACTGTTACTTACCATACACTGTATATTTGTCAGACCAAGTATTTTTTTTGTTTTATTATACATATATATTTGAATATATCTATTTGTAAACCAGTAATAAGTAATTTGCTTCAATACAAAAAATTACAGTGCCATTGGAATTTTAACTGTTTTGATTGATAAAAAAAAAGTAAATATCTATTGCAGAAGTAATATAGTATTTAGTAGGTATGATGTCTAATCATTATCTCTCAAGTTGTTATTGCTAAATCTGCTATCTTATATTAGCTTTTCATGCCATAAATTCTGTAATATCTGAGTGATTAATTAATAATTAATTATAATATATAGAGAATAATATATTACAATAATAGGCATAAAATTCTGTAATATCTTAGTGATTAATTATAAGATATTGAGAATATAAAGAACCTTAAGAAATTCCCTAAAACCCAATCACTCTTTTCTTTTATTATTAATAAAAATATAAAAAGTCTTGTTACATAAGATTCCTTCTACCTTCTTTTTTTTTTTCTTCCTCCGATCCTCCATNTAATAATAATAATAATAATAATAATAATAATAATAATAATAATAATAATAATAACTTCTCTAGTGTGACCAGATTTGTATATTTCATCTATGCATTAAAATATTCCAAGGACACGAATTTTACAAGTTTCTCCTAAAGATTAATAGTTTATAAATATTATTACAATTTAAAAAAAAACATCGAATGCCATGAGAGGAATGGACCCATCGAACGCCAACTTTTATTAGTGTTTTAAATAATTGAACTATAAGGTCCATCTCCATTTCATATATATTATATATTCCCTCTCATTTCAAAAAAAAAAATGTTATATTCTCACCAAAATATTCACTCACATTAATGTGTATAACAAGTTTTATCATACAAATATATTTATTTCTAAACCAGTAACGTAGTAATTTTCTTCAACACATAAATGTCATTGCCCATTGGAATATTAACTGATTTGAAGCAGCTTCCTAAAACCCTATTTTACAATAAATAATTAGATATGTCTAACAATCATTATTTGTCTTGTTGTTATTGCTACACCTGCTAGATTCTTGTACTAAATTTTATCAGATATTATAATAATAAAATATTAAATAGAACATTTATAAAATTCCATAAAACAGAATAACTTTTTTCTTTTATTATTAATAAAATATTAACATTAAAGTCTTTACTACCTTCCTTTTTTTCTCATCCGATCCTCCATTTTTATATTAATACATTTTTAAAATGAAAAATTCACAAATAATAATAATAATAATATCTGAAAATTAATAGCAACATTAATAATAATACGAAAGAAAAAAAAGTGTGAAGTTAACGCCAAGCGGATGCGACAGCGAGTGTCCGTCCCATCCAACCAAAGCACACACCTCCGTTATCTTCTTTAACGGTAAAACCTGGGTGAACTCGATTTCCGTTACTGAGTCGACTCTTCATCGACTCAGCTATTTTCTCACTCAATGGCATTAACTCAAACCCAGCCATGTTCATCCTCATCCGCCATTTCCCAAACACCTCACACCGCTCGACTCGGTCCATGCCTTCATACGCCACCGCGTTTATTAGCTTCCTGCCAATTCCTTCCTCAACTTTGACTCTGTCCATGTTTGAACTAGGAACGGTAGACTCGACTGAGTCAAGCAATGCACCGTAACAAGCACATGACTCGCTCACTCGTCCTAAAAACGACGCCGTATTAGAATTCATTTCCTGCTCTACTATAGTCACTACGCGTGGCTTAAGTCCCTTCACGCGCCGGAGGAGCTCGTCTCTCGGATTCTCCACGCATACACTTTCGTCTGGTACCCGATAAAGCTTAAAAGCTAAGTTCACAGCTAAAGGCTCGTCAGTATCACAACCGAGTGATTCACGGCTTAACTCACTGAGTCGTAAACTCGCCACGACGTTGAAGATTAAAGAGATACCGAGTCGGTTACCGAGTTGAGTCAACTGATCTCCAACGGCTTTCAACCTCTCTTCTCCACCATCAGAGACCACAAACTCGTTGCTGTTGTTCGCCACGGCGGTTATCTTAATCACTGAATTTTTACCGTTACGGCGCGTGAATAGCGCGTGGAGTAGGTTAACGTATTGTCCACCTTGTCCGATATCGAAATCGATAACGTGCAGCATTATCCCTTCGTCGTTGTTACCGACGGCGTCGAGAAT
>KE156700.1:210039-221507 GCA_000411055.1 Leavenworthia alabamica
CCTACAAATCATCACATGATCTTTCTCTGTGCGTTGGCCTCACTTACACAGTACCGACAATCACTTTCCGGTAGGTCACCCATCCTAGTATTACTCCAGCCCAAACACGCTTAACTGCAAAGTTCTGAAGGAGTGGTTGATCGAAAAGATAAATGCACTTTGGTGACATAGGTAGCCAAATCAAATGTCTTAAGCCTCTTCTCATGCACCACCATAGCAGAACATGGGATGTTACATTTTCAATGGTTGCTTTCAGCGTTTTTTTTCTAAGTTTTACATCTCCATTATCTTTGTGATTACATCTCTATGTTTTGTGTTGTTGGCGCCTCAAATCTCAAAGGCGAGCAAGACGTTCGACTAAGTCCAAAACGCCAACACAGTCTCTTCTCACCTCCACCGCCTCGTCGCCATTTCAAACACAGCTGCCACGTCCTCTGATAGTACTTCCTCCACAACCTCAGTCACCTCTAAACCCTCCATCGCTTCCACCCCTGAATCCTCCCCCACCATGTCCTGAAAATTATTTGAATTGGGATTAAAGACTGTTGTCAAAATCTCAACTTTCACTTTGAAATTGGATTGAAACAGTTAAGAGACGAAAGGGTCAAGAATGTAAACGATAAATATCCATTCATTCCATAGAAATTGTGATAGATCAAGAGATCATGAGGTTGATATCAGAGGAGACGAAGACGAGAGCTATGGAGAAGAAACAAGTCAAAGGTGGCTAAGAAAGAAAAATACTCTGTCTGAGAAGGAAGGTTCAACACTACTAAATAAGCAATACTATATCGTTTAAGTCTTACTCACTCTTAGAACTTGTATTTAAGGGTACTGTTCACAGCCTTAAGTTTTTAACAAACAAAATCAAATCAAAAACTTTATAATTTTAATCTGTATTTTCTTATTTTTTTTTTCATTTTCTTATTATTCTCTTGATGAATCCAAGTTGGTTCTATCAAATTGCAACTATACGAATTCAGATTTAACAAAATCAAATTTTTGATATGAACTTTGATTAGGGTTCTTACATGTAATTGCAGGTCTCATGTTTGCTAAATATATACTAAACTAAAAGAAGAGATTAGAAATAAGACTATGGCAAAGGGAAAGAGATTTGCGATTGTTGCAGATTCTGCTCATTATATAGCTTTAAGGGTTTATGCTTGATACGTTTCTTATATTTATAAATAGGTCCTTCTCTCTTTCTATATCTTTAATATTTGTATCACAAACGAACTTTTCGTAATATGAGTCCAAAGTCAAGGATTGGGCCAAACGTGGTTGACAAGCCGGCCCGGCCCGGCCCACGTAAATCTGATCACCCTTGCAGGGGATTAGTTCAGAGGCTTATAGAATTGTCCTGTTCTAGAAACAATGTCCTGTTAGTTAACAATGTGGCCATTTTCACCGTAAAAGTTCATTATCTCAAGAGTTTAGCCTTGCATACATCAAATAATAGAGTTATAAAAGATGCTCATTAGGTTTGTGATAGTTCCTCCGCTGAAGTGGTTGGATAATCTTGATAACTCTGGTGTGTTTTGTATCAATGAGAATAATATGGTGAGTATGCTAGAGGCATATTCACCTCGCTTATAGTCTTCATGAGAAGATTCTGAGGTGTATTACTTCAGTTGAGCGTCTTGATCCTCCAAGGTATTTTCTTGTCGTCTTGTATATTTAAAGATATGCACATGCGAGATTGAATCTACTTTTGTGTGTGCTTAAAGATTTACCTACATTACGAGCTCTCAATCTTGATCAGAAACCTATACAAAATTACTATGCTGCTTACAACTAAATACTATGTTGTTTAACTCCTATAAAGAATAGATATGTGTTATTACATAGTTCATAGATCATGTCAATCAAACATAAGTAAAAAATGGAGACAGATTCTACTTCTTGCGCATTTTATATTTCTCTTTAGATTTTATATAGAATATAATATTGCATTCCTTAAATTGGAATAATATCTGTATCATATGGAACCCGTAACTAAAGCAAAATACAAATTTTATATAAATATTGACCAAAAGAAACCAAGTTTATAAATAAATAAAATAATACCAATTCCCACGCACCACACAATCAAGTAGAAGAAACAGAGAGACAAGAGAGAGAGAGAGCAGACCAAAGACAAATGAGAGAAGAAAGAGAAAGAGGAGAGGATGAATTATCATGGCCTTTGATCGGAGAGACAAGTAGTGTAAAGGAAGAAGTAAAGAAGCAGCTATGGCTGTCTGGTCCACTCATCGCCGTGAGTCTTCTTCAGTTTTGTCTACAAGTCATCTCTATTATGTTCGTTGGCCATCTTGGCTCTCTTCCTCTCTCCGCCGCTTCCATTGCCACCTCTTTCGCCTCCGTCACCGGTTTCAGTTTTCTCGTCAGTTTCTCTCTCTTTCTATCTTTAGTATTTTTACTTTTAAAGAAAATTATATTTTTAGCAAAAAATAAAATATATTTATTTCTGCATAAGCATGTTTCTTAATTTTCTTAAATCTTTTAAAATATTAAATTAGGAACAAAGATTTGAATTATAATTTGAATCTTGATAGGGTTAAATCGTCCTAAATATTTCTATATATATGTATCATTTGATTTGTTATTATAATAAAACTTTAAACCCTTTGGATATATATCTCTAGATCAAAAACAAATAATAATATATGAAAACATTATATTATTTTCAATGTGATGATGGTCTATGGACTTATCAGACCACCTTGTTTGAATATCCAAGTTGCGTGAGCATCTTTTCTGCCATACAAAAAACATTTTTGTCATTTTAATGAAAAAGTGGAAACGACAAAAATAATAATTAAAACAGTATATAAAAGAAGATCAAATCATAATTTAAAATATTATAAGCTATGCTAAGATACAATAGTTTATATAATACAAAAATTCATTTGCATTTTCTTATGAACAGATGGGAACAGCAAGTGCCTTAGATACACTTTGTGGTCAATCTTATGGAGCAAAGAAGTTTGGAATGTTAGGAATACAAATGCAAAGAGCAATGTTTGTTCTTACATTAATCTCTATTCCTCTCTCAATCATATGGTTTAACACAGAACACTTTCTCATCTTCTTCGGACAAGACAAGACCATTGCTACACTCTCTGGCTCCTACGCAAGATTCATGATCCCAAGCATCTTTGCTTATGGTCTTCTTCAATGCTTCAATAGGTTTTTACAAGCTCAAAACAATGTGTTTCCTGTGGTTTTCTGCTCTGGAGTCACTACTTCTCTTCATATCATTCTTTGTTGGGTTATGGTTTTCAAATCTGGTTTAGGGTTTAAAGGAGCTGCTGTGGCTAATGCCATTTCGTATTGGCTTAATGTTATTCTCTTGTTCTGTTACGTTAAGTTTTCACCTTCTTGCTCATTGACTTGGACTGGTTTCTCTAAGGAAGCTCTTTGTGATATACTTCCATTTCTAAGACTAGCTATTCCTTCTGCACTTATGGTTTGGTAATAACAAAATTACATGGACCTTTTTATAATTATAGCTTTCTTGATTTGTTACTAAGTATATGTTTGTTGCATGTAGCTTAGAGATGTGGTCTTTTGAGCTTTTAGTTCTCTTATCAGGACTTCTTCCAAACCCGGTTCTCGAAACATCTGTTCTCTCAATCTGGTAAGAACAATGCATAAGTCAAGAATAGTTTAATGAGTTTCTTGGTTGTGACTCAATTATATATTTGCAGCCTTAATACATCAGGAACTGTTTGGATGATACCATTTGGTTTAAGTGGTGCTGCAAGGTAATTAAACATATACAAATCAAATCATGTAATCTAATTATATCAAAAAGTCAATATTATAGACCTTTGACTAATGTTTTAAATCCACACAGCACAAGAGTATCAAATGAATTAGGAGCTGGGAATCCAAAAGTGGCTAAGCTTGCGGTTCGTGTGGTCATGTGCATAGCAATAGTTGAAAGTATAGTGGTTGGATCAGTTTTGATATTAATAAGGAATATATGGGGAATGGCTTACAGTAGTGAACAAGAAGTAGTAAGCTATGTTGCCTCAATGATGCCAGTTCTTGCCTTGGGCAATTTTCTTGATAGTATTCAATGTGTTCTCTCAGGTTCGGTTTCTTTCTTGGCTTGCAAGTAAAGACTTTTAGAAAAAACCCTAACTTGGTTAAATAATAGGGGTGGCTAGAGGATGTGGATGGCAGAAGATAGGAGCATTCATTAATCTTGGTGCATATTATTTTATAGGAGTTCCTTCAGGCTTGTTACTTGCTTTTCATTTTCATGTTGGTGGTCGGGTAATATAAACTAAACCAAAACTAATCTGATTCTTTTATTTTAATTTAACTGATTCTAATGTCAATGTTACACATGTTAGGGGCTTTGGTTTGGAATTATATGTGCACTCATAGTTCAAGTTTTTTGTCTTTCTCTTGTTACTATCTTTACAAATTGGGACGAAGAGGTAAAAAAGGCTTTATTTGTGAATTTTAATTTATTTTTTTCGTATATATATATTAGATTATATATTGCTTGATGCTATGATTATGATTAATGTTTTTTTAATGGATAGGCCAAAAAAGCTACCTACAGAGTTGAGACATCTTCACGTGTGAAGGATTCAGCAATAGATGATGGTTTAATTGTTGTATTTTGAGAGATGTTTATCTTCTTCTTTCTTGTCAGTAACTACAAAACCACTCCATTTATAGTAAAAGAATATTCTATTTTTTTAAAATTTTATCAATTCATTAAAAAAAAATTATCATTTGCTTTTACTGTATCACTATAATTACAGATTTTTTACAGTAGTATCACTACATGTCATTATTATTACAGATTTATTATGACTGATACAACAATTTACATTTAGGATGATTCTACTAATACAGATTTTTTTCTGACAAATTGTTATATATGTATGATATTCTCGTTATGAATGACTCTTTTCGCAACAGTTAAATCTTTAACGTACGATTTTGCAGATACAACACTTGTGATGGACAAATTTTTTTTTAACACAAGACCACAACATACAGTTCTATATACGCACACCAAAATATCTGAAAATCTTTTACATTCTTTAATTGCGGTCATTTGGTTCGAATCCAATACTTGATATAAAAACCTTTAAACATTAGGCCAAAAATAATTCCGCTTACATGTCAGTCTCTGTTTGTAATTCTTTCTTTTTCATTTTGTGTGAAAATTACAAAGCCAATAATTTATATTTATATTCATTTCATAATTTGAGTCAACCTTTACCTAATAAACCCAATTATATCATTATTAATGAAATTTATAAATACATAACTGAGACATAATTCTGATATTTTAAATCCATCAAGATGCACATAATGATGCTTTGTGAGAATGTCTTGAGAGCTAATATGGTTTCATCTCTTTTGGCATATCAAAAAAAATCCCTAAGAAGCTTCACAATAGAGAAAGACTTATGCTTTTTTAACACTATTAAGTCCAAGTTTGAGAGTTTTCAATCTTCCCTTGGTGGAGCTGCAGCTGTTGTTTCTCTCATTGTACCTGCAACAACAACCAGGTTTTTAGACAATTTTGGAAGATGATGAGAGAGTTCTCAATTTGTGGATTCTACTCATAGACTAAGTCCAACACATATGAAAGGCTAACCATTGAGCTGGGTTTCTCCAGTGGGTGTTTGTATAGTAGTGGGTTGTTGTAGTGGTTCTTGACTCTGAGTTTGATTCTCTGTTTGGCTTTTAGCAAGAGATGAAGCTTTAAGTTGCTCTTCTGTGATCTTGAGGTAATCCTCGGTTGTGTAAGCTTTTGGTGATTGAGTATCATCATCATCTGCTATATTATTTCAATTAAATCAACTTAGCTACACACATGAACATGAATTTAAAATAACATCAACATTTAGTTACAGATTAGCCAATGCTTGAGAAGCTCATGGTCTAGACGAATCACAATAACTTTTCCAGATCCAAATGAATGTAACTTGGTGTTATTTTAAGTTAAGATCACTCACTGGGATCATTTGCAGTCACAGGAGCTTCACTGCTAGGAACTGATGGTGGAGGAGAAGGAGGAGGTTGAACAGTGTTGATTCTGTTTTGGTCATACATGTTTGGTTTCGAGATTTCATCAAGACCAATCTCACGCTCAAGAGTACTTTTGAACTCTCTTGAAACATCCTATGAACAAAAACAGACATGTAAAGCAATCAAAACTAGTAGACAGATATACAAAAGCAACGTCTTGAGTTACCTGAAGCTCCCTAATTGTTGGCTGAAACGTACGCAGAGTTTTTCCAAGATTCCTAGCTACCTGCGTGAATCATAACAAGTACAACACTTCTTCAAAGATCCAAAACAACTGCTAAATACAATCTAGTGTAGAAACAAGTGATATCTTGATCTCTGTTCTCATCTCATTTCACCAAAAGCTTATCAATCTCTACCCTTATCTATACTTCAACTAATAAAGTATCTTCTTAAAACCTATTAAGCTATGAACCAAATCAATCACCAGCCAGAAACAAAACACCAACCTCAGCAAGACCTTTAGGACCAAAGACTAACAAAGCAACAACACCAATAACCAAAGCCTCAGGTGCTCCAACACCGAATAGAGACGCACTTATCACCATACTCTTACATCTTCTCTTTTTTTCTGTACAAAAAGCACCCAACTTTAGAAAATTGAACATTTTTTAAAAAAACCCAGAAGAAAAAGGACAAATTAGACAAATTGACACCTGGGTTTGAAGATTTGGGTGAGATTGAGATACCCAAATGCTTTAAGCCAATGTAAAAAGAGAAACGAGAAGAGCCCAGAAGAGATAACAATGAGGAACGGTTAGGTTTTGAAGCTTTATAAGAAGAATGAAGATGGGGGTAAGAGAAAAGATGAGATTTTGTAATCGTTGGTGATGATGAAGAAGAAGCTATAATCTGAAAGGCCATGGCCATGGTTGCAGCTTAGAAAATTGTATTATAGTTATGTGTTGTAAGCTAAACTTTTGTAGAACCTAAGCCATAACTCACTTCGTCATCTCCATGACCAATTAAAATGAGTCTGTAGCTTGAAAATGAAATAGCTCACACACAGAGAATTAAAAAAAAAAATCTAAATTATCCTTTGGAAAATCTGAATAAGATATTCGCAAACACACAAATATTGTTTTTATTTATTTTAATTTATTTTGCAAGGTTAATGGGCCGTAAAAATCGTATGATATTAAATTTAATAATTGGGTTGAGTTATTTGGGCCTTAACTAAATCAATGCTTTTTAAATTAGTCTAAACTAGCCCATTTGATGTTGGGGCATTTTATAATGTAATAAACTGAAAGTATTAGTCACCATTATTTAAAATTGATAGCTCATCGTAAATATTTGGATTGATCTCTAAGTTATAATTGTTTTAAACATTTGATAGTTCTACTTTAAACAAAAACTACATTATACAAGTATAGAGATGCTATCATAATATTTGTTTAAAACTATACAAATGCTATTATAGTATTTGTTTCACTTATTTTCCAAAAGTATTTGTCAATTTTTTAAAATATACTCTAATATTATTTAATCTAACAAAGATGCACAACACACAAGTTGTAGTCTAAAATATACAGAACCAAACAAGTTGAATTTTATAATGAAACAAATTAACACAAGTTGTAGCTTATTAAATATACACAACCAAGCAAGTTGAATTTTATAAATGATACACAACCAAGAAAAGTTGAATTTCTTCAATATGGTTCATATCAAATCATATCCTAAAAAGTAAAAAAGTAAAAAATAAAAAGAGTAACTCGTTTTACTTTAGAGATAAAAAAGGTTAAAAGGTAAGGAGTGGCAGTCCTTCGCACGCACGAGGGTTACTGAAAAAGCCATCACAGATTCACACACAACGCAACTCTGTCCTCACCATTGAAGATGCGCACGTGCGCTTTTTTTTTTATTATTGTGCGCTTTTTTTATTTATTATTGTGACATTTCTCCTCTTTTTACACTTTATTTTATTTTATTAATGTGCAGAGTTCAAAAGAAAACATTTTAATAAACGATGAAAATAACTATAGTGAATAAAGTATATATAAATATAAGTATATAGAAAATAGAAAATAGTCATCACAATTCTTTTTTTACATTTTATTCGGCTGAAATAAAGTAACTAGTTAAAAAATATTAAAGTAAGTAAAACTTGAGATGAGTCACATGGGACTTTCAATGATGAAGCTGCTATAATAATATTACCTCACTTATTGATAGGTCCCCCCTTATTATATGCTTACATAAAGTTTGGTCAACTCTTTACACTCTCTATATTTTCTTCTTTCCTTTGACTATAATCTTCCATTTTACAAATTATATTTAAGGAAAAAATAAAACTACATATAGACACTATACAACGTTATTATTTTACGATAATTAGTCTATACATTAAGTTGTAGACACACCGTTTGTTTTTTTTCATTTTATGTTGAAACTATAATTATTATTGGTTATTTTAATGTCATGAGAATAAATAACTTTAATTGGTTATTTACACAAATTTCAGAATTTTCTTGGGGGTTTTATAAATTTTGTAAAATAAAATTTATAAGAATATTTTTTATGAAATTGTTATTTAATGATCATTAAATGTATGATAAAAAATCATTTTAACTTCAACGGAAGCTCTTATGTCAATTAAGATGACGTGGCAAAAGCTCGTGGTAAAATTGAATGAAAGCTGGACAAGATAACGACTAGAGAGAGACTGGGACCCTCTGAGATAGATAGAGAAAGCAACAACAGTGAAGGTGGTTAGAGAGAAGAATTCAATCTATCATTATAACAAATCCACACAATCTTCGTTTTGATTTCTCTATTATTTGTTTTTTTATTTGTTTCGCTTCATTTTCTAGTGAAAAATCTGAGATCCAAAGTGGTTGTGTGAGTAGTATCAAATCTGGATCGATGAGAAGCGTTAATAATAGCGTTGAGACAGTTAACGCCGCCGCTACCGCCATCGTCACCGCAGAGTCTCGAGTACAGCCTTCGTCTGTTCAGGTAATGTGTTTTCTGGTCATATATCAGTATTGCTTAGTTGTTTTTTTATTCAGTAGATCGTGATTTTGGAGATTTGTAGCTTTTATGTTTGATTGCTGTGAAAAAATTATATGTACTCAATTTGAATTTCTCGATTTTGGCGTTTTGATTTGTGGATTAAACTGTTAGAGATTTTGAGATTTTTCCAGTGATATTAAGAAATTGAAGATTGGATTACGAATGAAAGAAATCGAATAAGATTCGAAATCAGATCCAAAGTTACTATTGGTAGATCAAAGCTAAGAGTTTAGTTTCGATCATTTTTTGCTAATTCTGGATTACAGTTTGGTTCTTGAAAAGGTCAAAAAGATGAATTCTCATTGTTTCTTTGCTTTTTCTCAACTTATTAAAAGATTGGCTTTACAAGTCATAATAGCATTCATGATTAAAAAAGGTGTTTCAAAGTTGATGTTAACTAATTCCTCTAAAAGCATAGCTTACACTGTTAAAAGAAAAAGTAATTATTTTGGGAAAGCATATAATATATCATATAATTTAAATTTTATATCTAATTTCATTATTGCTTTTGACTATACAGAAGAGAAGATGGGGAAATTGTTGGAGTTTATCTTCATGTTTTGGATCTAAAAACAACAATAAAAGAATTGGTAATGCTGTTCTTGTTCCTGAACCACTTACTTCTGTTGGTGTTCCAATGGTTACAGTTCAAAACTCAGCTACTTCTACTTCAATCCTTCTTCCTTTTATTGCTCCTCCTTCATCTCCAGCTTCATTTCTTCAATCAGATCCTTCATCTGTCTCTCATACACCTACCACCAATACATTCTCTCCTAAGGAACCTCAATCTGTTTTTACACTTGGACCATATGCTAATGAAACTCAACCAGTTACTCCTCCTGTCTTCTCTGCGTTTATAACTGAACCTTCTACTGCACCTTATACTCCACCTCCTGAATCATCACTTCATTTAACTACTACACCTTCTTCTCCTGAAGTTCCTTATGCTCAGTTGCTTACTTCTTCTTTGGAGCTTACTCGGAGGAATAGTAGTGGGACGAATCAAAAGTTCTCTTCGTCACATTATGAGTTTCGGTCTAACCAAGTGTGTCCTGGAAGTCCTGGTGGTGGTAATCTAATCTCTCCTGGATCAGTGATTTCAAACTCTGGTACTTCTTCTCCTTACCCTGGTAAATCACCAATGGTTGAGTTTCGTGTAGGCGAGCCACCAAAGTTTCTTGGTTTTGAGCACTTTACAGCTCGTAAATGGGGATCAAGGTTTGGTTCTGGATCGATTACACCTGTTGGGCATGGTTCAGGTGCTCTGACACCAACTGGTCTGGAGGTAATATCTGGGAACCTAACTCCTAACAACACTACATGGCCTCTTCAAACTCAGATCTCTGAGGTTGCGTCTTTGGCTAATTCTGATCATGGCTCTGAAGTCATCGTAGCAGATCATAGAGTTTCTTTTGAGTTAACTGGTGAAGACGTTGCACGTTGTCTTGCAAGCAAGCTAAATCGATCACATGACAGAATGAACAATAACGAACGTATTGAGATAGATTTGAGAAGAGAAAACAGCTTTCAAAAGTGTGAAAGTATAGAGAAAGTGTCGGGAGATAGAGAGAGTGAACAGCAGAGGATTCAGAAGCTGAGTTCGTCTTCGGTTGGATCCAGCAAAGAATTCAAATTCGACAACACAAAAGAAGAGAATATTGAGAAGGTCTCAGGAAACAGCTGGAGTTTCTTCCCTGGGTTACGATCTTGAGTTACCTAACAAATATGATAAAGACGAATTCTTCTTCTTCTTCATTACCAAACAGGGAAAATAAAAATAAAAACTATAACAGAGATCTTGAAAAAGGTAAGTGTTTGAGTACTAACAATATACACACTCAATAAATAAAGCCTTAGCTTTGGTTTGCAGTTGACTTATGTACTAATGTAGTTAGGAACTTGGAATATTCTTCGATGAGCTTCTACATCTACCCTGGTTACATGTCGTCGTTACATTGATATAAGCTGTTATGTGTTGTGAAATAAATTTTTATTTCTTTTGTTACTAATTATTTCACACAAATGTTTTCAGTGACGCATTACTGAATCGGTCTATAGTCTACAAAGATTTTGTTATTTTCGTAAGAAAAGTAACTCATAAACTGGATCGATCCATCAACAAAAACAGACAAATAATCCTAAAATTAAACCAAACCGGACTGAATAAACCAAAAGGAAAACAAAGCTGGGATGAAATGAGACTAGGATGGAATTAAACCGGGTTCAATTCTCCTTGGTTGGACCGTAATACCTCTTGAAAGCTCTTGGTAAGTAAACCGGAATCAAAACACCAAAGAGATTAAACGACCAAACACCTAAATTCACCGCCGCCAAAACTTTCCCGACGTACAACCGCCGCGATGAAATCGTCCCCGTATCCG
>KE156700.1:223593-256818 GCA_000411055.1 Leavenworthia alabamica
CGTTCTTATCGTCCTCTATCATTCCTTCAAAGATGTAACAGATGGGAATCAAAAGTCCAACGATCCCCGCCGACGCTACATAAACACGAAAAATCTTGTTTGTAGAGCTTGTAAGAGGAGCGTCATGGTTTGGATTTTGATGAGGAGGGAAGATTAATTTAGCGAGAAAGAAGAAGTAGAAGGCTGTGACAAGTGTGAATAGAAAGTCTTCGATTGTTACAAGACCACTTGCAGAGAGAACGATGATTACTGCGAGGATGTTTAGCTGCCGGAATGAGAATAATCCGGCGGGTTTTTTGGCGGCTGTTGAGGTTTGAGCGTGGTACTCTTCTTCTTTTGGTATAGCTGTGTCGTTGTAAGTTGGATCAACACCTCCAGACATGTTTTTTTTCTGGGTTTTCTCGTGAATTTTTTGAGATTAGATTCTTCGTTTCTTATTCGTTAAAATGTGGAGAAATTTTTTAGGTTTGGAGAAGAAGATTAAGAGTGTGAGTAAGTAGACACGTGGCGGATGGAGAAGTGTTTGAATGGTAGAGGTTTAGCGACGTGGAGGATTTGCAGAACCGGAGTCAGTGTTTTGTCTAATCTAATGCCCACAAATCTCATCATCTCATCTTTTTTGGTTTCTTTTTTTGGTGAAGCGGTGACGAGATTTGTTTGACATACATAAAAAGAATAGTTTTTAAAAATAATCTAAAGATAGTCTTTTTAAGTATTAAAAATAACAAAATTTAAGAATTTGGGAATACATAAATTGCATAATATTAACCGTTTTGATTTTTGACTGTTAAAATTTTACATTTAAAACAAAATCGTTAAATTAAATTCAAAGTATAGTTTAATATATTATTTTTGCTTGAACCAAGCCAGCTAAGTTCCGAAGAAAATTCTTAATAAATATAAGAAGATTGTTGCAAAAAATGATAACCCTAGTTAATTTTGTTAATGTTCATAAATCATAGTAGAGGAGGATATGACTCTAAATTGTTAAGAAAATTAATTATATGGGCTTTTAGACTTACACTGGGCTTCACAGTTTATTTGTAGTGCCATTGTGGTAACTTACCTAAGGGCCTGTCCTTAAACTCTTCACCAATCTCTATAGCCTTCATAATAAAGAGTTATTTGTGATCTCATCAACCTTGAAGCTCGTTTGTTTCCAATCTTCTCTTGACTTGTGTAATATCCCGACCACCATCGTCCGTGAAACCCTAATGTCTCTTCTAGATTTATAGATGACATCTTGCTAACTCTAGATCCATTGAGCTTCCACGTCCTCTCTAGGTCTATTGGACCTCACCCTCGTCCGACGATTAGTGCATTATTTTTCTGAAATTCTAAGATTTGTTTACTGTCCCAACAAATCACCACATGATTTTTTCTTGTGCGTTGCCCTCACTTATATAGTACCGACAATCACTTTCCGGTATGTCACTCATCCTAATATTACTCAAGCACAAACACGTTTAATTGCAGAATTCTGAAGGAATAGTTTACCAAAAAAATAAATACAATTTAATAACATAGGTAGCCAAACATCAACTTGTTTCCTACATCTTCTGCCATCTTCTTAAGCTCAACAACTACAATTTCAGCTATCTTCATGGTTCTTTCAACGGAATATTGCTTTCCTTCGTTCGGCCAAGTAGTCTCAGTTGTTGACCAAGTTTAATAAGAATAAGTTTAATATGATTAAAAATCAAAATTAAAGTTTAATAAGATTGTTCTTATTCTTATAATAAGAACAAGTCACCATCACTGTTACTTCTGGTCCTTTTGTTCACCAAAATTTAAAATTTTATTTGTTGGAGGATCAGTTACATTGTATTAGTTTGATGGTTAATCACACAAATCAATTTGTGTCCATGTCGCCATACTTAAACAAAAATCGCATGACTGAGGTGATGATAATGCGAATGGGCGACAAATTTTCTCCGTTAACAATATAAGCTTATTCATTAAATAGTGAAATTACAATAAGAATTATGACTGGAATATATATATTATCTAGAAAAAATTTATATGCTCAAAATATTATTAAACAAAACACTTGTTAACAATATAAGCTTTAATTTTGATCAAAACTGATAAATCAATTTTTTAAAAATTTCATAAAAATTTTAGGTTAAGGCAATCTAAAGTGGTCGTATAATTAGAGGCAAACCGTAACCCGGTCTAAGAGAAAGCATATACGTCGGCGAATGACGATAACCGGGTGAAACCGAAATCTCAAACCGGGACAAAACCATTGACAAGACAATCTTGTACTCCATCATTGTCAAATTCCGACCAATACACATTCTCCCTCCGAATCCAAACGGCAAAAATCCCATTTTATTCTTACAACCACCGTACAAATCACCATCGAATCTCTCCGGTTTAAACTCGTTGACGTCATCTCCCCATAACTCAGGGTCATGGTGCATAGCTACCACATCAATCCAAATGTTTGATCCGTTTGGAATCACTCGACCGTTAACTTCAATATCGTTACGTGCTTGTCGTTGTGCGTTTGGTGCCGGTGGATATAGCCGGAGAACCTCGTTCATCACCCAACTCATCTGCATAAATAATCAGAAAATTTTATTCGTTAGTATAAACCATAAAATAACTTCAAGTGGTGAAATGATTTAATTAACTAAAAATATGATTTAATTATCATTAATCCTAACGTGTCACGTTTTAGTTATGGATAAAAACAAAAGTATTTATTATGAATAGATACTGCCACGGAGCTTCAGATTTTAGATATTTAAGTATGAAGGTGATTGGTCTCAACGCAGTCGTTGACTAGTTTTGTCTAGAGAGGCGACGCGCCTCTAATTCTTTGATCTTTCGTATATTTTGACTTCTTTGTGACCATTAACGTTGACCACAATGACCAGATGTATATTACTTAAGTTTATATCTGATTATGTTTTTTTTTCGTTTCTCATTATGTTTATTAATTCGTTTATTTCAATGAAAACGTGAACATGCCAAATTGCACATTATTATTTTTGTAAACGCGGCCAAATATATAAAGATATAATGTATGTATGCATGCATATAATTAAGCACGTGAAATGTTATGTACTGTGTTTGGTAACGTACCTTCTTTAGTCCGGCAAGTTTATTATATTCAATCTCGGAATCTCCAATGACCTCTTTGATCTCTTCTCTTATCGTGTGTTGCCACTCTGGATGGATCGCAAGAAGCATGAACGTCCACGTTAGTGCTAAAGCCGTTGTCTCATGGCCAGCGAAGAAGAACGTTTTGCATTCATCCACAAGCTCACTCGCTGTAAACATTCCGTTATGATCAGCCTTTAGTAACATTCCAAGAAGATCATGGCCCTTATCGTCTCCTTCCACCAAAGCTCTCTTACGTTTGTTTATGAACGATAAAAGGAGATCATCAATCTCTCGACCTAACTCCTTTGCTTTATGGTTTTGCTTATAACTCAAAATGTTACTGAATGGTACGCCTACATAGCGATTTGAGTTAAAGAGAGCGAACTGAACGGCTCTTAGGTTTTTAAGGACTTGAGTTCCATTTTCTCCCGTGACACCGAAGCTTGTCTTGGCGATTATCTCACCAGCTGTTCCTATGATCTCACTCTCCATGTCAAATTCAGAATTGCCTGAGTTTATTTGTTTTCCCCATCGGTCCAACATGTTGGAGATTGATTCCACCATCATATTTGTCATAACCTATAATTCAACACGACCAAAAAAAAGTCATGAGAAAAAAGAGATATATTCTAGTATAAAGATTTGATTTGAATGAGTCTAATATATCTAAGTCACTTCAACATTACAAAGACCATGAAATTTCTATGTTACTCGTGTTTTTTTCATAGAACAACTTTAAAGTCTAAATTGTTGAGCAAGATTTAGTCACCCTATTAATATTCAATATATGGACTATAGCCTAAAAGATTTGATTAAAGAGTTTAATTATTATAAATATATATACCTTTAGATTAAGAGGGGCAAATGCAGGAGTGATTATATGGCGATGACGTGTCCAATCATCCCCTTCGACCATAACCAAACCAGTACCAAACATTGGTTCTCTGTCTTTCTTGAAAACATTTGGCTTTCCCCAACTCTTCCCCATTACACCTTTAGACATAACACTCAAGAATTCAGGATCCGCCACGTACACGAATGGCTCTATCCCAAGCCAATACACAAACACTTTCCCTGCGTTACATATAACATAAAAACATATGTTAATATTTAAATGATTATATACTATAAATGTTCAATAGAATAGAGATATATATGTTACCGTATTGTTGTTGCCACAGAGCAAAATGTGGAAGTGCAATGGAGTGTATGTCATGGTTGATCATGGTTGAAGATTTGCTCTTTTCCACCATTACCGAAGCCATCTTTACCTTTTTCATGTCATTAAGGTTTCCTAATGGAAAACTAGGAGATGGACCGATAAATCCGTTTTCTCTAAGCTTCTTCTGAGCTAGAACCGGAAATATCAAGCAACGAAGAAAGAGCTTCAAGAACATAAGACAAAGAACTACAACTACAACGTTGAAAAGCATGTAACAAACTCGAGACACCTCAAGAAACTCCATCTTGATCTCTTAAAGTATGTATATAAGAACAGAAATATATGTGTGTAGTTTAATAACTATGAAGAATTGTATATGAGGAAGTGATTAAGGTGCAATATGGGATGTTGTATTGAGAATTATTTGTAGGTGAAATATAGAGATGAACCAAATGAGGTATTTATAGATGTTTTCTAGGTTGGGGTGTAGAAGAATGTTTGACTTTGACCAATGAAACTCATAGTTTATTATATATTTTTTTTAAATATGATATATATATTTTATGTTGGTACATAACGTTTTTTTACCATTCTTTGGTCAAACATCATCAACATTAAGCCTACTTGTCTTTTTCTTTATGTCTAAAGTGTGTTTCATGTATAGTGTGTTTGTTGTTGTCTAGTTTCTCCGGCTGCTTTTTTTTAATTAAACTAATGAAAATGATGTGAATGTAATGATGTTGTTTTTTAATCTTATTGGTAAAAATAATTGTTTTTTATTACCTGATAATTGTTATCTTTTTTTATGGATAAATTTCTTAGGTTATATAATCGTAAGTACGTTTTAAACTAAAACACCAACTTGTTATTACTTTAGAAAAATGTAAGTTCTTTCATTGAATTACACGTTTAATTATGTTTATTTAAAGTAAAAAGATATATTTTTAGATTTCCTTCATTTCTTCCAATTCTTTCGATTTATATGTTTTTTTTACTCTTTATAGTGTTCCTTTTTTCTTCCAATTATTTCAATTGTATGACTTACGTTTTTTTTTGCTTTTAATAACACTAAATAGAGAAATAATACAGGCCAATTTAAAAAAAAAATATTAATGAAATGGTTAACAAAATAATAAAGTGAAATTTGCCTTGATATATTCATCTCTGTTTTCACCTTTCCAGGTAAATTTAATTTTATTCTTTGACCCCTATTTTTTTAATTTCAATTGTTTTAAAAAATGATTTTCTTATTAGTGAAAATTACAGTCATGAGTTTAAATTCTTGATTAATGATCTCAGTTATCATAATAAAATATATGCCAATATATAATCTAATAGACAGTATTTCACTACAAACTTCTCTATTTTACAAAAATGTCCGTAATTAAGTATATGAAAATTAAATAAACCTAAATTTATTAACTTAATAAAACTCGATTAAAATTTAAAATGTTGCATTCATACATATATGGTCGGTTTGTACTTTGTAGAATAGAATCTTTTAGTTTCTATAGTTTTCTAACTTCTAAGCACAAAAGTTACGCGTGCAATCACATTCATATCAGATTGAACATGTGAAATCCTCTACTTTTAAATCCAAAATGTGAAATCAATCACTGTTACTAACCTAACTATAACATCAAGAAATAATCTAATAAGCTCTAACACTTCAATGTGAAACCCTTAAGCTTCGATCGGTTATCCCAAAGTAGATCATAATTTATTATTTAAAAACCAACATAACATTGAATTATCTGGCGTAACATGGACCATTGGATCTCTTTATCCAAAAGACATAGCTTCGTCTTTTGTCTTTTTCATAGTTTTAAAGAGGGCACATGTGTGTTTTTGTTATTAGGGCACATGTGCGTTATAATTATATAATACTATAGTAAGTAATTAATTAATTAATATAATGTTAATATTATAGTATTAAGTTGAAGTGAAGAGAGGTAATAGTCAAAGGTTTCGCGTATGGGATTACGAACCATTTTTTTAATAACACGCGTAAAGATGTTACGACTTATGACAAGAACACAACATCTGACAAGCATGCACTTATGACTTGTATAAGGTCTTCTTTAACAGCTTTGTGTTTTCTCAACAATTAAATTTTTTAATTTATGTTTTGGTTCATATTAGAATTCCATTTATTCGTCTAGTTTTTTTTTGTCTAATCTTGGTACCAAGAAAGACTAGTATCATAAATTATTTGAAAGCTTTCACTGTTCTAAACATTCTACAGTATCTGCGTTTACATGAGAATAAAAAATGCATTTTCACATTTTATAAATTAATAATCATTTTCAAATTTTCAAAATATTTTTGTAAATTGCAAATGTTAAGGATGGTTTAAAAAGGGTGTTCATTAACCTGAAAAAACATATAAACAGCTCAATGAAACCTAATATTAGGTCAAGATATATTTAGCTAAGATATTAAAAATATAGTACATAACAATAACAATAGCAATAAATGTCATTTGCCTCTTTTTATCTTAATTCATGAAAATTAAAATTATAATTTTGTCACTATGTAAGATTCATATCTGTTTAACTCTATTTATATACTGTTCTTTTTAAATAATTAAACATTTTTATTTGCTAAAATTTTAGTTTTACAATTAATGCAAATAATATATATGGGAGACTACCTCGTTTTTATTTTCTTTTAATTTGGTATTAGTTCGTCATGATTTTTCTCTCTTACCTTAGATTTTTTATTACAATCTCATGAAACATCTTTTTTTTGACATCATCTCATGAACATCTTTTAATTTTTAGAAAATTAATATATAGCATAATTGTGTTTTAAATTAATTTTTGAGTAATTCCCTCTAACACCATCAAATGTAGTTTATTTGACAAAAATATATTAATTTTTCAATTAGACATAAATATCATTTTTAATTAAAATTTATTTTTATTAAAAATTATATTTTTTTTATAAAAAGTATATATATTTTATTAAATATTAGAGTATAATATCTAATGTTTAGGTTTAGTATTTATTATTTAGGGGTTAGAGTTTAATATCTATGGTTATGATTTATTATTTAGTATTTGAGTTTAATATTTATTATTTAGGATTTAGAATTTTGATTTAGAAATTAAAATTTAATATTTAAGATTAGAGTTTAGTATATAGTGTTTGAGTTTAGTATTTATTGTTTAGGATTTATATAATTTTCTCAAAATAAAATCTAATATTTAGTTTTATTAAATTATTAAATAATAATTTTATCCTAAATCATTTTAATGATATTTATGAAATATAAAACAAAATTAGTGGAAATTATCCTTGTTTTTTTTTTTTTACTTAATAAAAACGTTATTTTCAGTTAGAGTCGCTAGGCAAATGCGTAATACTGACGTAAGCAATTACAAGTGAACCGCAAAGTCAATGGAAACGACTTCTCATGCAACTATATATGCCGTCCGTTGTTCATCTCGCTTATAAACTCCAGAACATATTTTTTTTAGTTAAAAAACTAACACTCTTATTTTTCGGTTAATGGACAAGTCACAAGTGATCAATTTCAATCAGGACAACCATGTGACATATATAATATTGTCGTACGTTTAAGATATGACCACATAAACTTTTGTGTTGTTGAATCGTGTTAATGATTTATGGGACCATGAGCTATCGATACCACACATTCTCTGTTTTCTAAGTGAGCTTATATAATCTTCTTTTGTGTTCCAAAACAAAAATATTAACATTAAATCTCAAAATCGACGATATTACATTAGAGTTTGTGTTCATCGAACTCGACACATTGAAATTCTTCAGACAATTTTTAACAAATACTTTATCATAGTACCGTAATAAATTCAGATTTGGATTTATTTATTTTTAAAAATTATTTTAAACAACCTTAATGATCATCATATTTGACATTTCCCAATTCCCATAACATCATTTTCAATTGCAATCAGTAACTAGTTCATTAATCTATTTTTGTAGCATCCTTTTGCGTAAATAAAAATTGCAATAATCCTAATTTTGAAACATTTTATCAATTTCTCATACTAATATTTTTATTTTCTGATTTGTATTGAAAAAAATTATTATCAAACTTATCTAATTTAAATTTACGAATGCTGGAATCGCCAAACTTTATTAATTTCGTTGAGATTTTAATAGATGTAGGATAAACATAAAATAGAGAATACAACTCTTCTATAAAATATTTTAAAAGGTCGGTTATTGAATCCCGAATACAAAATTTAGACCTAAAAACTTGTTTATAATAAATACCGCAACTATGAAAAAATCTTAAAAGGTAACCATAATTAATATGTAATCTATATATTATTCAACAAATATGTTAATTATGCGTCAGAAAACTTGTTTTATTACAAAATGCATCATTCCTTATGAACAAAGAGAATCTTGTGAACGTTTTATTTACCTAGATTATTGCATGTAAGTGTTTAACTTATTTTGAAACAATGATAAATCTAGCTACCAAATATTTAATCAACTAATTAATCCCTCAGAAGTATACAAAATAAGTTTCTTAACTTAATACAAATTGTTGAAAATTTAAAATTAGAGTATTCGTGAATTTTTTTCAAAACATTAATTAATGAATAAGATGTGTATATATGGTGATTGTAAGAGATAAATGTAAAACAAGAAGAACACATACAAAATCAAAAACGATAATGTTTTGGTATTGTAACACATGTGTTACATACTTATATATATATATATCCCTAAATTCCAATATTTCCAATATTTCCAATATGTACTACCGATGAGGGTTTTATCAGCAAGAAAGTTATGTATTTCGTGTCATGGAGGGCAATTACGTCAATCCATATTTATCGTTATTTACTTCTCTTAATATATCTCTTAAATTAGGGATGCGAGTCAAACTCTATAAGCCAGAATAAAAGCATATATTATATAGACATAATTACTAAGCATCGGGACACAAGTCAAACTATATAAACTAGAATAAATGCAAAATTATAGATATGACTTGTTATATATATAATATTATATTTATGCATTTTCTAATTGTTTTTGGGTTATTGGATAGCTTATAATGTATTATTTATTACCTTCATTTATCCACGTGCATCACGTTGATATAAAAAAATTTCAATTCTATACTATGGGATATATATAAATGAGTTTAATTTAATTCACATCTTTCTTTAATTGAAAACATACCATATCAATAATTTATACTGATTATACATAAGGCTTGTTACATGTGACTCCTCTCATAGTTTACAACATTTTGCATCCTTTTTTGTGTCTGGTAGATTATGTTTGTTTCCATTTTTGGGTTGCAATATTGCAAGACAAGATATTTTGGGGTTACATGGATCACTTGTATCATATACAAAACAAGAAAATTTTACATAATTGTTCATCTTAATACATGCATTTATCTCATGAATAGAGAGGATATTTAAAAAGTAACAAATATATATCTTTGAAACTAGGGGAAAAATAAAAAAACAATAATTGATTTTTATTTTTGAATACTTTTAATAAATAAATTTTCTTACAAACACAAATTTATATAACAAAATTTGACTGAAAAAAAAAAATTTAAATCCTAATAGTTGTTTTTTGAAAAATTTATTTTTCAGTATAAAAAAGAAAAACGTTTATACATGTGTCTATTGCTCGCGTTCATGAGTTAACCAATATGTTACTCGTGTGGATTGATTGAAGTTAAAAATCATCAGTGCTGACGCAATAACTTATTTGTCGCATCATCTTTTGTTGCGATTTGTATGTACCAAAAAACATTTTAGTAGAAACTTTATTTATTCTGTTCAACAAAACAGTCTTACATTGATTTAATAATTAGTCTCAATTAATTATATTTATCTTTTTTTAAAAAACATTCAGTTAAAATATACTAACTTTATATAAAGAAAATTGAAATACAGTTTACATACACATAATTTATAATATAATAATTGTAACGTCCTGATTTTTTAAAATAGTGATGCAAAATATTAAAATAATTTATTTAGTTACATATATTATTAAAGTATTTTTTATTTTTTTTTGTAACTTGTTATGACATAATCCCAAAGTTAAAAGTGTTAGAAACTTGAGTGAACAGATACGAAGAAAGACAGCAAAGTAATTATGTAGGAGTCTAAGAGAAGATGTCGGAAACTATGGCCGGCAGTGGTCGGAATCTTATATATATAAGATATATATATATATATATATATATATNTATTATGTTAAATAAATAGTTATTTTTAAAAAAATGACCATATATATTATATGATTCTAATATCAAATATTGATATTCTATTACACCAACAACAAACAACAAAAACTCAATACTTTCCATAAAATTATCAACAACAAAACATATCCCTAATTTATTTTAGCAATTTAGTATCTTTAAACCACAAAATTATGAGATTTTGCATCGTAAAAATGATTAGAACTTTGAATATTTCTAACATAAGAATAATATACATCATCAATTTCTGATCAATCTTATCGCTTTTAAGATTCGACTTAGACGGAATAATAACATACTTAAAGATGATTAACTATGATATTATCCTATTTAATACAATTTAACAACGAGTTTTAAAAAGCAAAGTTAACTACAGGTTTACTTTTGATATTAGCTAAATACGAGTAGGCCTTTCAAAATGAGTATATTATCCTCGGATTCCACAGGTTTGACCCGATAAGGAACGAGTTTCAGATTAAATATTTTTATTAAAGTGGATTTATGGGACTGGTACGGGTGAAAATATTTTTTAGCGGGGCGGATACGAGTTTGAAATTTATTATCTGTGGGTTATGCAGATTATAAATTTATGAACAAAAATTATTGTGGGTTATGCAGGTTACGGATTAGCGGAGAGGGTTCGATCAAATTGACAAAAAAAAACCCAATAATTTAACTCATTTATCTGCGGATCCCGTGGACTTGACCCGCCCTGCAGAGCGGGTACGGATTGATAAATTTTTCCAAAACGGATTTGCGGGACGAGTGCGGATTGAAATACTTTTTTGCAGGACGGAAACAAAACGACAAAAAAGTTCGTAATAAAATACAAACTATCCAAAGAAAACTAAAAAACTACAGTTAATTTAATATTTCTTAAAACTTACATAATTTTGTTGCTTTCATTTTGTTTTTTAAAAAGTGTGCTTAATTTAATTAATTATTTATTATGTGAAGAATATATATACTAGACCTCTTAAATGGATACCTAAAAATGGGTTGTTATAAGTTATCATTCTTATTCATTTACGATATATACTAAACTAAATATTTGAAAAAATTTGATTTTTAACGAGACGATTTGGTTGAATTTTAGGGAATTTAGAATTCTATTATAAAATCTTTTGATATTTTATCAGATTTTGATATTTGTATTTTTAACTATGAAATCTCCTAAAATCTTAACTGGAATTTTTAAATCAATTTTTTTAATAACAGTAGATTTGATTATAATTTTAAAATGATCAGTTCAATGACACTAAAATTTATTAATTATTTAAAAATTCATATTTCAATAACACATAATTTATTATTTTAAATCAAATATCTTCCTCTCTTAATGTTTCTGATATTCATATATTCCTTTTAGTTTTGTGGTATTTATCATAATAAAAATTTTAATGTAACATTATTTAAACTTTCTTATTGGTGAGATCTATCTATATGCTAAATATCTCTAGTAATATATCTAGCTTATTTTACAACATTGGTTATTTTTCTAATATATTTTGTTGAGTTGCACTCTAAGTGTCTTCACAATAAGAAAGAGATCAGTTTGTTTTCATTAATCAGAGCCATTATGAGGTATTGGATCACCATTCTATAGTATGAACCGTATATGATTATTAAATATTAATTATCCTAAGGGAAATGTTTATACTTGTGCTGTTTTTGTGTTGGATCGTAAGTAAGAGCAAATAAGCAATACATGACCTTTTAACCCTATATATCAAAGATCTGCTCAGAGCACAGAGATAAGTTAGAGAGGAAGAAGACAAGGTGATCACAAAATGAAACCTACCCTCATAAATTAAATAAATAAAAGATTATCTGATTTTGTTGTCTCAGCTTCTATTATCATATATACATGTTCCTAGTTGAGAAGATACTCTTCCTTGAGTTCGAAACCGGGCCAGTTCCCTCTTCATCTGAACAGTATGTTGTGAATAACTAAACCGGATACTCTACCTATGATTCATACATAAACTGAATATGTGCATTGGTGTTGGTGTGACAGAGGAAGTTCAATTATTTTACTACATAAAATCTGAGAGGAATACAGAAGAAGACCAAGGAGTGTATTTTGTCTGAATCACAATTTTAATCTTTTACATAGCTAATGTCAAAATAAATTTTAAATTGCAGTTGACCACGAAATAAATGTAGTTAATTTCGTCTGAATAATAACATAGTTTAAATATTGTTAACTCTGTTATTGTTCTGTCTACTGTCGTGTTTTAAAAAGCAAAGTCAATTATAGCTATAATATAAAAAAAAATTGTCATAAAATAAATACAAAATTTAAAATACGATTTATGCAGAGTATACATTTTTCTGATCGTTTTCCCAAAATGCAAATTATATCAGTAAAACTAAACTAGTGAAATTATGTCACTTGTCAAATGAAAATAAACTAAAAAGTTGGTAATATTTTTAACTTCTAAATTACTAAGCCTCATATTAAAATAAATCTTTGATTAATAAATTTCTACTAACCATAGTATTACACATTTTAACTCGATTTACTATGCGAACAAACTTACCAAAATTTATGAATATGCATAATGATGTTGATATCTAGTTGATTAATAGTGTGTAAAATAAATAAATATTTCAATGATATCTAGTTGTCAAAAAGGTAAAAATATAGATTTTAATAACCTGAAAATTTGGTTTTTATATACGGTGAAATCAATAAATTGTTAACATAAAATATCATAAATTCAAAATATTTCTCTTATTATCGGAAAACCCACATATGAGACAAGTTATATATTAAAAAAAAAAAGTCAATGAAAAATAAAACGAAAAAACGGTTAAAATAGCGTGTATTTTACCTAAATTATATTTAATCTCTTGTACTTAGATCTGTCAAACGGGTCGATCTGTCTCGCTAAACCCTCGTATATTTGAACATGTTAATTTACAACCTGCATAATCCATGGTTTGAATTTTCATATAGGGTCAGGCAATGTGTATTAAAATATGACAATCCAAAAAAAATATAAAGAAAATGAAGAAAAATAGTCCATCTATCGTGATCATGATGAACTAATAAAATATATACTATAGAAACAAACACCTTCGTCCATGAATATGTAGTAGAAATCAAGGAAGCAATACCTCAGTTAGGATCTAGAGATCATTTGAACGTGAGAAGGAGTTGATTGGGATAAAATGGTTTGGTTCTCTCATACCATACAAGTTTTATAAATGCTTGATTACATATAAGTAGAAGTGTTTATACAGATTGAGATTTTCTTATTACAATAGAAGTAAATGTAGAATAAAATATTCTGTTCACTATCTGTACTAATAAAAATTTTACAGGCCTTGCTTTTCACTAAAATTCAATGGAACTCTCAACAAAGAATATAATATATATAGTAGAGATTTACCATTTTCAAAAAGCAGAACATAGAGAGTAACTAGGTCCTATTCAACATCGATATTACATGTTTTTTTATTGATAATCGTCAACACTAATAGCTTAGCGTAATTATCAAATCATACTTGAACTAGTTGTTGAATTAATATAATTTAGAAAGCTAAACACAGTTTTCTCCTATGATAGTTTAATCGTTGGTGCGTTATGTAGACTATTAAGTATATACTAATTAATGTTATTATTATTCGCTGGGCTTAACAATTGCTTTAACTAAACCTTTATCAAAAAGAGAAGGAAGGAAGAATATTTGCTACTAACTAAAAATTAGTGGAAAGAAGGTTTGTGAGGCGACTAACACAAGATCTTCACCAAACTGTCCAGCATTATTTATTATTTATTATTTATTATTATATAAAAACAAAAATGAGTGTAAATGCTTAAATACATGTCACAATTTTTATTTATTTCACATACCAACTTTTCGTGAAACTTGTTTCATTTTATATAATAAGCATATGTCGTCTGATTGGATAACACATTTAGACCTAAAATAAGTTGGTTGAACATTTTTTTTATATAATAAAAATAATAAAATTTACTTTTCCACTTATTCACGCTAGAATAACAACAAAAAAGTGGTGTAACGCTGGTGAAACGACACGTTAGATCACTAAATTAATTACACTGACCACTAAAAGATAGTATGACTGTTTATATGATAAAGACGCATCTGTATGTAAGAACATAGAAGATGTCTTCTTTGTCCACGAAACATGGAACTCTCAATTGTACAAAAGAACCAAAAATAGTTTAATCAGTAAAAATGGCTTGTGAATGTACTTTGAAAAGTCACTCTCGAAAAATCCAAGTAGAAAACTTTGCAGTAATATCCACGTTTCAAGTCTCTGCCGTCATTTATGGAGAAATTGTTTCTTCTATCCAAACTACTTTTCTCACCTTCTTATAAAATTATTTAATATATTTATTAGTCATTACAATTAGTTATAATCATATAATTAAGAAAGACTAATTTGTTCACGTAAATTATGACCTTAATGAGAAGATGGTTCCATGCCAGATTTTTGGCAAACTGAGTCAAGGTTTCACATCTCAACTTTGACTCCATAATCTTCGCTGTTGACAATGGAATTGTATTTCTCAAAGCATATTTTCAACGTTATTTACTTTTCTATTGAAAATGAAAAATTAGAATTTGGATTAGTATGTTTGAAGTAGATTCCCAAACCTAATTTTTTCAACAACGTAGTGTTTGGTGTATAACTTTTATATTACTATTTGTTAAGAGTAGTTATAACTAGAGTTCAACTAATTAATGTTTTCAGTTAGAAAAGTTAAGTCTTATTATTAAGAACTAGATAGATTTTTAAACCTAGAAGATAAAGAAAATACATAACCATTTATTGTCTTAAGAACACGAAATCTAAACTAATATATTTTCTTGTTGTATTTTACGTTTCACTTGATCCATCATTATTGTTATAAGTTAAGTCTTAGTATTGTTATGTAATTATGTTAATGAAACAAACAAGTAATAATTATTATAACAAAGACTTTTTAGTGACCGTTCACATAAATATTGTCGTTACTCAATAAAACTAAGGAAAAAAACTCAAAATTCAACAATTTTTAATGCTTTCAAATTAATTTATTACTCCTCTATAAATAGGGTAATGCTCGATCACCTAAACCCACAACAACAAAAATCTCCTCTTCCTTAGAAAAATTTGCTCTCTGCATTTAGTTTATTCGTTCTCTTTGTATCTCTACTACATAACATGGGTTTGAAGTCAGCCTTTGTTGTTTCTTTGCTTCTCCTTGCCATTTATTTGCAAACGACGCTAGGTAAGGTTCTTGCAAAATTATTAATCGCTAACTCGTTGTATATAGAAGATATCTACAAAATATATATAATTCTATTATAAATATTTGTATCACTAAAATCTAATAAAACTATATTAAAGTAGCATCAGAATTAATTTGGTAGGGCACGAAGTGAAGTGCGAGAATCTAGACAAAGACACGTGCGCCTTTGCAGTGTCCTCTACTGGAAAACGCTGCGTTTTGGAGAAGAGTGTAAGGAGGAGCGGGATCGAGGTGTACACGTGTCGATCATCGGAGATAGAAACCGACAAGGTCACGAACATTATTGAATCAGACGAGTGCATTGAAGCATGTGGTCTAGACCGGAAATCATTGGGTATATCTTCAGATGCATTGTTGGAATCCCGGTTTACTCAGAAACTCTGTTCGGTTAAGTGCTTAAACCAATGCCCTAATGTTGTTGATCTATTCTTCAACCTAGCTGCGGGCGAAGGTACGGTTTTGGGGAGACCGGTTCGGTTCGGTTCAAATTACTACTATGTTGTAATTTCGATATTTTTATAATCTATTTTGTTTGGTTTACAATAGGAGTGTTTTTGCCAAAGCTATGTGAATCACAAGAAGGTAAGTCAAGAAGAGCAATGTCGGAAATTAAGAGCTCGGGAATTGTGATGGACACTCTTGGACCGGTTGGACCGGTCAGCTTGGNCCGATACCTTCACCATATTAACTAAGACAATAAAAAATGAGAACACGTACAATGATGTTACGAGATTCCGAATAGAATAAATAAGAGAATGTTTAGATTGTGTTTTTGTTCTTACATCGTTTAATATTTCAATAAAACTCACTACGAGGCATATGAGTAACATTTTATTATATGATATATATGGTCCCATAATATATGTTTTGAGGTTTTGTCACAGAGAATAAAAATATATATGGTAAGAGCTTATTGATACTAAGATGGTCTTGAACAAAAGATACTTATATGTTAAGAAAAAAAGATAGTTCTGTTCTGGTCTCAGCACCTAAAGATTTATGGATGTTTTGGTTATGAACTTTCAGATATAATTAAAATAATGGATAAATATCTTAAATATAAAAGTTTTTGATGTCCACATTTTGTATTTCAATGTGCATTCTTAAACCAAGTTTTAAATTCTTTATTTATAAAAGAGAAATATTATATATATTTATACCCATGCATGATTAATAAACTCACTCTTGGACTAGTTCTTTTATGTCGGTTTTGAAATATCGGTTTTGGCAAGATCATAACCGCAGCCAATCTCAAGAAAATACAGTGCCCAACAAAAAAAAATTATGAAACAAACATGACTTTGATCGCAGTTGTTCGTTGTTGACAACATCATAACGTATAATAGAAAATCATTCCACGTCGTTATTGTTAGGCGCCACCTCGCCAGAGCCATCGCTCGTTCAGCCAAAAAAAAAAAAAANACACTATTAAGATTAGGCCTAGTGGGCCTAAATAAAGCCCATTTTAAGATCCCTTCTTCAATTCTTCTACTCATTGTCTCTCAACGAACAAACCTGTTATCTCTCTATCTTCGTCTTCACTCCCTTGTCGCCGCCGACGAAATCAACCGTCTTTTTCTAGATACAGTGATTAACAATGGTGAAACAAAGGACTCAAAGACGAAGACTTGCGCAGAAGCGATATAAGGAAGATCACCCAGAGCTGTTTCCTAAACCAGAACCAACACCACCAAAGGACCCTAATAAGAAGAAAAAGAAGAGTTTGTTTAAGAAAAAGAAACCTGGAGCTTCCACTGATAGACCTCAGAGAAAAAGCTCCTCAAGACATCCTCTTCGAGTTCCTGGTATGAAACCTGGTGAAGGTTGTTATATCTGCCAATCTAAAACTCATATTGCTAAGCTCTGCCCTGAAAAATCTGAGTGGGAAAGAAATAAGGTTTGCTCTTTCCTATATATATTTTGGTTAATTGGTTTTAGCAGCTCTTGTTAGGTTCAATCTAGGGTTATTAATTGAGTTGAAAGATTCGATTTTGTTGTTTCTAAGACTAAATTGTGCGTTTTAACTCAAAGATTAATACTGAGAATGTTGATACTTTGATCATCACTACACTTTGTTGTGTAGTTATAAAGCGAATAGGTTCCATTATTTGATGTTTGTTGTATTGCTTGTAGATATGTTTGCAATGTAGGAGGCGAGGGCATAGTCTTAAAAACTGTCCTGACAAGAAAGATGATGATAGCTTTGAGAAGAAGATATGTTACAATTGTGGAGATAGTGATCATTCACTTTCCCGTTGTCCTTATCCTATAGAAGATGGTAAGATTGCTCATTTATCTTCTCTTGTCAGCTACTATATGTGTTAAATCTGGATTCAGTAGCTCTGTTACAAGATTTGAATAAATGACTAGCATGTAGAGTTGTTGATTTGACTGATATTTTGACATGTTCATGTTATTCAGAGAGTTAATAGTACTTTCTGGTAGAAATCGTATTTGAGGTTGTGTGTTAAAAACTCAAAAAGATATTGATTTGGTTGCTGTTTTGATATTTTGTTAGGAGGGACCAAATTTGCAAGTTGTTTCATATGCAAAGGACAAGGGCATATAAGCAAGAACTGTCCTCAAAACAAACATGGAATCTACCCAATGGTACAATGCTCAAATCTTGTCTTGAGGATGGATGATTTTGTCATGTTGAATACTGAATTTGGTGGCCTTTCTTTTGCAGGGTGGATGTTGTAAAGTGTGTGGGAGTGTTGCGCATCTTGTCAAAGACTGTCCCGATAAATTCAATCAAGAGTCAGCTCAACCAAAGAGATCAAGTAACATTTGTTTTTCTTCGTCAGACTTTAAAATTTTGATCTTAGTTAACACATAGGCCAAGTGATTCATGACAGTATAATGTGATCTCTTGTATTGTATAAAGACCATAACTTTGTTCTTACCTTAAATGATAGGATTTGATGCTACACCAAGAGGAAAGCTCACTAAGTTAAGTGGGGATGATCTTGAGGACGATTTCACTGAAGAGCCCATAAGCAGCAAGAAGATGAAGATCTCTGATGATTCAGATGAGAAGAGCATTGAAGTTAAAAACCCTAAAAAGAAACAAGGTCCAAAGATTGTTAATTTCGTTGGATAATCACAAAAAGGGTCATCAATTTTGTAGGAAAGATCATTTTTTGTTTTGTTTTGTTATGTTTTCTATATGACTCTAGAGTTGTGAAGACCAAATTGCTATTTTATTATTTAGAACAATGTGCTATGTAATGGAACCAACCAGAGTCAATTCTTAATCAAACAAACCGGCCTAGAACCAGATGAGGTTATCTTGAGAATTTAATCTGGTTAACCGAATATTCATTCAAACCAAATCGAATTGAAAACCGAATTAAAAATAAAAATGTTCCGATTGATCTAGTTCGGTTTGGTTTTCGGTAAACAAACCGAACCGAATTCACATGACTAGTTAATTAGATTTATCAACCAAATTGAAGAGATAGTAGTGGATAAGGATAACAATATGCTAAAATTAGAGTGGAAAGTTTGTCCGGAGAAAAAGGAAATGGTTAGGCGAAAATGAAGGATATAGAGGAAAAAAAGGAGATGTTAAATAAGTGAGATGCATTGATGGTTGTCCGAGTTCGTCTCCATTGGCCTCTTCAAATCAAATTAATAATCTCTTCTTCTCCCTAATTTTCCATTTCCCTTTTCCTTTATTCTTTAATTTCTCTTCTCACAAAAGAGGACACACACAAAAAACAAGAAGTCGCATTTCTCTACTTGATCTTTGTTATCTCAGGTTTACATTCATAAACAAAACGCAATGGTGTGTTCTCTATTCTCCTTTTCTTCTTCCTCTTTGTAATGATATTGCTTTTATATGTTTGTCTACGTTTGTGTTATTTTTTCTTTAGTATTACTATTTTAAACAAAAGCATCAAATGGTAAATGCAAGAAGAATAGATGGAATAAAAATATTAATATGGTAGAGATCAATAGAATATGCAAGGAAGATAGAGAATTTAATGTATTCATTTTTGTAAATCTGAAAAATATATTGGAATGCATGCAACATGCATAACTTGACGTTAGAAACAATCGTAATTATGACATATTTTGACTGATATGATGAATATAAATAGTCGAACGCGGCGTCGGGGATGGCGGTGGAAGACGAGTGTAAGCTCAAGTTTTTGGAGCTAAAAGCCAAAAGAAACTACAGGTTCATTATATTCAGGATTGATGGACAACAAGTTGTGGTTGAAAAGCTTGGAAAACCCGATGAGAGCTATGAAGATTTCTCTAATTCTCTGCCACCAAATGAATGTCGCTATGCTGTTTATGACTTCGATTTCACCACTAATGAGAATTGCCAGAAGAGCAAGATCTTCTTCATTGCATGGTAATATACAACTTTGAACATTTTCATGTCATTTAAACATATAACATAGTTTATGAATGATTTGTATGTATGTATGTTTATATGTGTAGGTCACCGGATTCGTCTATGGTAAGGATGAAGATGGTGTATGCAAGCTCAAAGGACAGGTTCAAGAGAGAATTGGATGGGATTCAGGTTGAGTTACAAGCCACTGACCCGAGCGAGATGAGTTTTGACATCATCAAAAGTCGAGCTCTCTAGATGATCATTCTTATCTAATCTTCATGCTTTGCTATTTATATATATATATCCATAATTATCATCATCGTTCAAACAATTTCCTCATGTTATGTAACTCTCAATCTTGGTTTCATTTGTTCTTAATTCTTCCTCTTGACTATTTTTTATTTTTTTATTTACGTTTAAAATTGACATGGATAAGTTGAAACCATGTAGTTTCTCGTGTAATAGTTACATACTTTCTTTGGAAAGTAAAGTTATATATATAAAACTTTTAGTGCATTTTGTTAACAAAATGTCGACATGTCCGAGTGGTCAAGGAGACAGACTTGAAGTGCTGTCGACGGTTTAGTTTTCTTTAGTTTTTTTTTTTTCTTTATTTTGTTAGTTTTAGCTTAAAGCTTGTGGTTACATTATATCTATTCACCTTTCACGAAATGGCTTATTAACAAAAAAAAAAAAATCCAAAATTATCGTTGACTTGGTTCGAGTGAGACCGATCCAAAACAATAATAAAATCACATAATCAGCCATCTACAAGGTCCCTTGTCCGAAGACTGGACATATATCATGACAGCATCAATGTTACAATTAAAAGAAACCACATTAACAACAAAAGAAAAAAAGACCAGATAAATCTCAAGTTAAACACACGACAGACGAAATAAACAATATTGTTGCAAGAGCCAATAAAGAATTTAACGTAATATTTAATATAGATCATCAAAACCACTTCAAAATCTACAAAAATTCAGGTCCACTGTATACATAAATATATAACATGTATAAACCTCAGCCGTATTATGTACTGGGAAATAGGAAATGATCATCCACATGTTAGGCTAAATGTTGGATACTGTTATTACTGTAAACCATTTTGTAAATTTAGTATGATATGAATTTTCTGATGACCCCACCAATTATATATTTACAGGAAAAATAAAACGAAAACGAAAAAAATACCTTAACGAAAAAGAGATACATAAGAACTTAAAAATAATAATGTTGCAAAAAAAAGAGAAAAAAAAAGAAGGGAATGTACAACAAATTGAAAACAAAGACTAGTAGATATTTTATCTCTTGGGCTCACTCCAAGTCTTGCCTTCGAAGAACTCGTTAAGCATTCTCTCAAGATCTTCAGGACTGAACCTTATGTACTTCTGTGGGTTTTTACCACTCTCTATCATTGGCCTGAACCATACAACACATACATTTTATTTTTACTTTCTTGTAAACTGAATCAAGTTAAAAGTGATTCTGATCATTACCCAAAACGTTTGAGAAACGATCTGAAGGCAGGTAAAAGAACCTCTGCAACAGCAAGCCTAAGTGATTCACGTAACTCACTGTCAGGAACTGTCCATTGGCATTGTCTTTGATGAAGCTCTTCAAACTGTGAATTAAAAGTCTTGAATCTGTCTTTTACCGATGCTCTTGATATATTTGAGTTGTCTACAGGACCATTCCCACTTGACTGAACAGTGAGACACTGCAAAATCTGTAAAAGAAATTACTTAAACAATTCAATCGTTTTAGAGCATAAACCCTTGAAAAGATTCAGTAAACCTTTGCCCATGAAACTCTCTTGTATTGGTTTGCATGTTGTTGAACGATTCTTCTATGTATTTGAACCCAATCATCACCCAATAAATCCTTTGCTTCTGACCTGTGAAAATATAAGTCTAATTCAGCTACGGTTTTGTTTTAAGCTTTGGTTTTGTTTAAGAGAGCTCGAGCTGAAGAAACAGAACCAAACCTTCTGACAGATCTGACTATGTAGTGAACATTGTTCATTAAGAACAGCTGAGTTAATGCTGCATCTTTGTACTGCTTTGATTTGCCATCAAGATTGTTCTGTAAAGCATGCATGATCCTTGTTGTTACATTTCCCAGCTCGCTATCAGGATCTTTACTGTCAAACTCTTGAAACAGTAGCCTCAAAGTCGATTGATAACTGTTTCAAAATTCCAAAAATAAGTCCAATAAAAAATGACAATCTCCATTGGTGTATGTATAAAGTTACTTACTCGAACAAGAACTTGACGTAATTTATAACATAGCTTGTAAGAGGATGAACAGTTCCATCCATAACTGCGGTTTTTGTAGCGTCCTTTTCAACCGCTTCTTCAAAATCAACAAAAGTTTCTTGAGCTGTCTGAGCTAATCGCTTTGTTAGATTCATCGCAGAATCTTTCATCTCAGTACAAGGTTTGCT
The DNA here is from genome assembly GCA_000411055.1 of Leavenworthia alabamica. Taxonomy (NCBI): domain Eukaryota; kingdom Viridiplantae; phylum Streptophyta; class Magnoliopsida; order Brassicales; family Brassicaceae; genus Leavenworthia; species Leavenworthia alabamica. Next base: position 246,177 of record KE156700.1, read on the forward strand.
TCCAAATACCAACTCAATCTAAAAAATGGAAATGCAATTAGGTGTTGCTAATAATACACATAGTTGATACTATGTGTGATGATGATGTGAGACAATTCAACGTTACCGCAGGCTGAAGCTCTCTCATTATTTCATACATATCTAACAGAACAAACAGTTTTTCAGGTGATCTCTTGCTTTTAGCAATAGCTTCGCCGAAACTAAGCAGCACAGCTACACTATTTGCAGTGACTTCAGCAAAGCATTGATCTCTGAGAGACTCAACACCATCTAGTATTTGGTCACAGATCTTCTTTTCCGCAGCAAATAACAGCTTCACCTGTCTCAAAGGCAACAAAACCAAACGCCGTGTAAATGAAAGAATAAGTAATGATCTATACAAGTTTTTTGGAAGAGTTTTTATACAGATATTCGCATGTAATGGATCCAATTGCCAATCTTGGCCTCTAAGACCTCCCATTGCATTCTCTGAACATCATCCTTGCTAAGCCTCTCCACGCCTAGTTTCCGGAGACTCTGCTCCAACACCGCAGCTCGAGTATCCCTAATGAATAACCAAAAACTAATATGGATCAATATACAACTCATGATACCATCTCACCAATAGAGGGCTTTGTTATGAACTCTATGTGAGTGATTTAATAGTATAGAAAACAGAGAAGAGACTGAAACAAACCTGTAAGTTTTGAAAAGTTGTTGTTGATGACCAGCTTGAACCATTTGTTGTGCTAAATCATGAAGCAAAGGAAGAACTCTTGGTGGAATTACTGTTGGGACTGTAAAAATAGCGTTTTCTAAGCTCTTGTTATGTGGATCATGACTCTTTGCACCAGCAGCACCACTACCACTTTCACCTTCTGATAATGGTCTAAGATTGCTTGGAAGACATTCGAAAAGGCGATCAGGCTCCATTGGCTTACTAATCATTTTGAAAAACTCAAATGTTAGACACAATCCTTGTAGAAGTAAACGAAAGCTAAGGACAAGTGTGTATATCCAAGTTAAGAACCTGTAGTTTTGAAGTATCTGTCTGAACTCGTCTTCTAACTTAGATAGAGCTTTAGAGAGCAAATTATGAGCATGGCTAACAACTCCAGTGGCAGTTTTAAACATCTTAGTGTTACTAAAAAATTTGATAGTTCCTCTCAGTTGATCAATTGCTTCTAGATAGCTTTCAAGATCTTCATGTGGTCCTCTCAATATTTTAGCTTCAGCCTAAGAAACAAACAAAAAAGATAACTTGAAAGACAAGGAAACAAAGGAGAAGCTTTGAATATATTAAAGAGTGTAAAGAGAAGAAGAGCAAAAACCTTTTTAGTGAGATCAAATTGTTCCAATATAAGCTCAGCTACTTTCAATGCCTTATCGATATTCTCATGAGCTCTTCTTATAGAATGTGTTCTTATCTAACCACAAAACACAATTCACACACCAAATTCCAAATGAAAATTAGCAAAAATTACAATAAGAATCCGCCATTTATGCTCTTTGAATACAGAATCTGAATTCGATTTGAACAGAGATAGAGATCTCAATTTCGAAAACCTGTGTAGGACGCATGGCGGTTTCAAGAGCAGAGAGACGATGGTCGAAAGAGCCAAGGATTCCAACCATGTTATCAGTAATGGTTTGGCTCTTTTGTAATGACTCTTTCATTAAACCTGCTCGTTCGTTTAACGCTTCCATCGCTTGAGCCACCCCCATTTTTTCTACCTCGATTTTTGTTTGATTTGGATCTCGAAGAACAGATGAAAAAATGAAGAGATTGGTTTTGGTTTTGCGTGAAAGTTTTTGGGGATTGAAAAAAGTTATGATGGTGGTTTGTATTCAGAGACGCTCTTCATGCGAATTTGTTTGCTGACCCCATCCCTACCGATAGATTCGCTTCTTTTTTTTTATTTTATTTTTTCTCGTAAGGTGATTTTGTGGGTCCCTTTATTTTTGTTATAAGTTTCCTATGGTTTAGGTATTTACTGTTTGCATAATTTGTTTGGTTTTTTCCATATTTTGGTATTGGAAACCAAAATCAACTTTAAACCAATAAGTCTCTCAACATTCGGATTTAGATTTGATTGGAGTGGTTTAGAATCTAAAATAATGATATTTAAATCGAATTTAGTTTGAATTTTTTTTTAGATTGGAATATTTCGAATGGATCGTGTCGGGGGCCTACTTGGCTACTTTCACTATGAGTTTGGCAAACTAAAAATAACCGTCTAAAAAGATAGTAAAAAGTAAAATATTTTATTATCAAATATCACAGAAACACCACTTACATAAAAATACATCAGAAGGCATCAAACAAAAACACACATTAACAAACATTCAACAGCAAAACCAAGATTCTCACTTCTCAAGTCCTCTCTGCACCGGCACAGCTCCACCGGTATTACCCAACTCACTTCCACCGGAGTCAGGGAACCCCGTAGTCCCTACCATTGCAACAAAACATTTTTAGTAAATCACAATATAAGCAAGCACCACAACATAATCTTTAATTGATCATATATATACAACACAAGGACTAAGGAGTTTTACCAACGGTGGAGCCAAGTGACTGTGAAGACTCGTTAACTGAATGTGGCGACTTTGGCTTCACCTCCTCCGTTGCACCACCACCGAACCATCCTTTAATCATCCCAACCATTCCTCCTCCTCCTGGCACTTCTTCTGTAACCACCTCACCGTGTTCTTTATCCTCGGATTTCTTCTCAGTAGGGTTCACTTCTACCTCTTTAGCCATTGTTGTCTTCTTCTCATCTCCTCCGAGACTAAGTTTCTCAGCAGTCACATCAGACAAAGCTTTGTCTTCTTCTCCTGGTGTTAGTTTCTCCGCCAGATAATTTTTACCGGACACATCTTTCTCTACTTCCCCTTGTTGCTTCTCCTCAAAGTCACTTCCACCTCCGGATACAGGCAACTCCGTCGTCATAGTTGATCCTGTTTCTTTAGCCGGAGTAAACTTCTCATCATCAGTTTCGGACACTCGAGTTTCATATCCTTTGGTGCTTTCTTCAGAGTAACCTAACTTTGAAGGTACAGCATTCTCCGGAGTAGCTGAAGCTAACTGCTCTGTGTAGGTGCTCTGTTTTGGCTCCTGTGTCTCATCTCTCGTTTCCTCAAAGCTATCTCTGCTTTCCTCAAACTCATCTCTCTTTGTGAGACGAGAAACATCCGGTGAGAATTGATCATGAGTCTCAGTTGGTAAGTCTCTTCCCAACTCTGTCTCTACTTTTACATCATCGCTTCTCGCCGGGAAGTTCTTTTCCAGTCCAGCTTCTGATTCCTCTCTATATCCATGGCTTTCCTTCGCCGGAAAATCTTCTTCAAACCTAGTTTCTGATTCTCCGCCATATCCCGTCGGCAAATCCTTACGGTTTCCAGATTCGTTCTTCAGACCTAAGTCATCGCTTCTCCCCGGGAAATCTTCTCCAAGCCCACCGATTGATCCGCTGCATAATCCAGTAGTCGAATCATTGCTTCTCGCAGGAGAATCTTCCCTGATCTGATCTCCAAATTCACTGTTAAATCCCGTCTTCGAATTCTTGTCGACTCCAGATTCTATCTTCTGATCAAATTCAAAGCTTCTCGTCTCAGAATCTTCCCCAAGCCCAGTTTTTGATTCGCTAATAAGTCCCATCGGAGAATTCTTGTTAATTCCAGATTCTGTCTCCAGATCAAATTCATAACTTCTCGACGGAGAATTCTTGTCGATTCCAGATACAGTAGTCGTATCAAATTCATGACTTTTCGTCGAAAGATCCTTTTCCAACTCAGCCTTCCCTCCAAAGCTCACCGGCGCATCCTCCCGATCAACTTCATGGCTTCTCATCATCGGCAAGTCTCTTTCAAACTTCTGATCAGAAGTCTCATCAGTCACTTTCAAGTTATCAAGAGACTCAGCAATTTCTCCTACTCCATCTTCTTCACCTCCTAGAATACAAACACACAACAGACAAGACTTAAATTAAACATTCATAAACCCTAAAAACACGAATCTTAAATTCCTGCTCAAAGTTCTTACCTTGATGAGTGGGCTCGTTAACATTTGACTTATAACTCGACACACCACCAAGATAATCAGACCCTCCTGCTGGAACAGCCGGATCATCCTCTAATTTCTTGGGAGTATCTACGTTGACTTTTCGTTGACCACCAAGATATTCATCTTCACCAGCAGGAGCAAACGTACTTGTCACATCCTCTGTTTCAGAACGCAGAGACACTGGAGTGTTTAAAGGCTCATGATGAGCCTCTCTGCTCTCTTCTCTGTCAGAGAGTTCAGACCCTCTGAAAGGAGACTGATGAATCGCTTCTTTGTCTGATATATCCCTCGGTCTTACAGGATCAGGTAGTCCGTAAGAGGTAGGTTCAACAGGTTTGGTGTAATCAGAAGACACAACAGGAAAAACCTTTGTTCCTGGTGGAACAATCGTCTCCGGTTCCGGAACATTAGTTTCTCTAGGATGACTCAGAGACTCAGGTTGACCCGTTACACCACTTTTCACTGTGTTCATACATATATAAAACAAATACACTGTTAATGTCACACAAAAGCATAACCGTTAGATCATAAATCGGAGGACGATATATAATATAAAAAAGTAACCTGGTGCACTGATCACTTCTGGTTCTACCACATCATCTTCATCGTCTTCTTCTACAACATTGTGATCCTGCTCCTGGCTTTGACCAGATTTAGTAATACTATTCTTGATCTTTCTAGCTTTTTCCTTCACTTTCCTAAACATCTTAGACGCACCATTCTCATGATGTTCTTCTTCTTCTGTATCCAAATCACAAAAATAAAGTAAATTAAGATGAATGTTATATATGAAATTGGGTATATAAAGACATTAGACAAACCTGGGTGCTGCTGGATTGATGTTGCTTTCTCGGTTTGATCCATTTTCCAAAGAATTTGTTCTTGCCAAATATATTGATCAAACTCTTTATTCCTGTGGATTGCTTTCTTGTTTGCATATCTGTTGAGAAATAAAGAGGAGAGTTCACTAAAGTTTATAGAGAAACTGAGAGAGCTATGACACGCATTAAAAGTCTGTTTTGAGGTGCCACGTCTTCACTCTACACGTGTCTATGTCGACTTGATCTTTTTTATTTTTATTTTATTTGTTCTTTTAAGTGATGTCGGTATGAGTAAAGTGGGTGATGTAATGATATTTTTAAAGCTTATGTCGGTATGATCTTTTTTATTCGATCCTATCAGAAGGTTTACGTAAGTTCCTACTAATGGTCGTTGGTCCACGTCATGTGGCCCATCTTCTGGTACGCCTACCTGTTTGTAATTTCTCGATAATCCATAATCTTATTCTAAAATATCTAAATTTATATTTATATTTGTATTTATTTGGATCCACAACTCTCAGGCTAGCGTCAGAAAGCGGGTAGATCCAAATTTTCGAAAAAATATCATCAATTTAATTCGCAAGTAAAAAAATTTAAATTTAAATTCTCATTTTCATGTGCGAAACTTACAACAACTTGCAATCAACTAAATTTAATTATTTTAACTTTTTTATATAAAATCATTAAAAAAAATTAGAAAACTCGTAAAACTTGTAAAAAATATGCAAAAAAAATATGAAACTCATAAAAAAAATAGAATAATTTTATTCAAATATAAAATTTAAACAAAAATTATAAAAATAAAATAAAATATAAGATAAATAATATTTTTAATATAAATAATTAAAAAAAAATGTGGATTGCGGTTTAGCGCGAACCCGCGGGTCTCAAATAAAAAACCCAGTAAAAATGAGGTTTAACCCGCGAATCCCTCAAAAATGTAAACTTAAAATTTTAAGCTCAAATTCGCCCCGTGGCAGATAAAACTCCCTGAACCCGCAGATTAAATACCACTTTCCCAAAACTACTACAGATTCATAGGGATTGATTTTTACAATTTACTGAATTGACTCACTTATAAAAGTTATATCTCTTATCTCTCACACATATTGTTTTTGATTGAAGAAAATATTATTTTATTTTTGTAATTCTGAACTAGACGGAAAAGAAAAGTGAATTACTATTTTTTTCTTTCTATATACTAGGTAAACACCTTCCCAGGTGTATTGACTTGTTTGTTTTCATTACAATGAGCTAGCACTTAATTTTACACCCAGATCCAATACAGTTTTTTTTAAATGAGTCATTTCTAAAGGAAAATATTTGCAAAAGAAATGTCAATAATCTATCATGTTAATAGTTTAATTTAAAATTTTATTTTTTTCATTTTTAGTTTACAGGATTCTATTCAAAATGATAAAATTCTTTTTTTTTCCACTAAAATTATAGTGTAATGTCAACAGATTAAATTTATATTTTGATAATGTGCACATAAATTAACTTAAAATTTTTATTTCAATATTAATAAAAATATTTTATGATTGATTTATTAAAATTTAATTTGATAATAATATTATGATTTAACTAAATAATAATAATTTAAATTACAAACTAAATTATATTTATATATTAAATATTTATTATTTATGTTTAAAATATTTTTAAATAATCTTATATCTGATCATATTATTGCTTTTGTGTCACTACTAATTCTCACAAGAACGTCATGGAATATATCCATTTATATATCCATTTATATTACAAAAACAATTATGAAAACAGTAAAGCTACACTAAATTTAATGGTTAAATTAGTTTATCATTTTTCAAAATTTTATTTTACACAATTATTTTCACAAAATTATATTTATTTATGTTATTTAAAATTATTATTTTTTGTCAACAAATAATTTTAATAACATTATATATTACATAATATTTTCATGTTTAAAGATTAATGAATACATATTTTGAATTAAATTATTTTATTTTCAAATACTTTAAATAATAATTTTAGAAAACTAATACTTAATATGCCCTTGCTTAGCATGGGCATGATGCTAGTAATTTTATAAACTGTAATAATATCTCTTGAAACCATACTCACCTTACTTTCACAAATTCTTTCATTTATTGCGTTTAATATTTTTTATTTCTTTAAACCTATAGTAACAATTTTTTAATATACTTAAAATTTGATTAAATTAATTTTTTTTAATTTGATATAATTCGTTTACTTTTTTTGGATTTTTAATAAGATTAACAAATACATTTTAAGATATTTATGTTAATACAATAATAATAATAATTTATTTTAATATATTTATATGAACAAAAAGAAATTTAAATTGTTTAAAATTAGAATAAATTTTAAGATATTATTAAATATTTAAACAAATCTTTTTTATAATATAATATTCTAATATATTATAAAATAAGAAGTAAAAATATTTATTATATATTTTTGAATATTAAGTAAGAAATTTATCTTTTTAAAAATTTATTTAATTTATATTAGATTATAATTTATTTTCTTATTTAGAGGTCGAATAATATATTTTTTTAATTATTTAATTTATATTAAAATTATATATTTATTATTATTTTAAAACATGTATTAGAAGTTATATATTTTTGAAAGTGTATTTAATTTATACTTAAAAGTAACATATTTTAGTTAAATTTTTATAAATATAACATAAAACTTTAACTCACTAGATATTTCAGTGTAAAAATAAAAAATACTTTTATGCTCCCGTGTAAAGATATCAGATATTTTTATGTCTACAATAATTGGGTTTCAAAATTTTGATCATATACCAGGAAAAGATTTTATGGGCTCCAACATATATGAGTTAATGGGCTTTGGGGCTTCCCAACCATTTTGTTATAGAATAATATATAGAGAGCGATTTTGCGTTACATATCTATAACAAGTTGGTAAAAACGCATTTGCGTGCTCTTTATTGAAAACAAATGTGTGTAAATGAAAGTTTATGAACTTCTAATTTTTTTTATATATTTTTTTTAACATTTTTAATAAATTTTTATTAATTTAAATATAAGTTACATAATTGTAAAAATAAAGACATCTCGTTACTAAAAATGAAAAATGCAGGTCAGCCCATCTGTATATCAGGTGCAATCTCCGACAGGTGAACATGTTCCCTGCATTTCCTAAATAACCAGATAACTAATCCTAGTAATCCTAGGAGGCCTAATGCCACTAATATATATAATATAAATCCTGCAGGGGTGAGGAGTGGAGCCTGGGCTTCGGTGTTGGGGCTATTGCTGAAAACTTTCATCTATATAAAAAAAAAATATTTAGCTTAATTATATTAATTTTTATTAAAAATATGAAATATATAATTAAAAAAATGAGATATCAATTTTAAATCACTTATTTATAAGTGAAACAAATATATATATATATATATTAGAATCAATTATATCAATTGATGTTGTAATTAATTAATTTAGGATCAATTCAAAAAAAATGATTCAGTTTTTATTAATTTATCACTTTAACAAAACTGATATTTAATATAAATTTGTAGCAATTAAATAATATATATTTTATTTGTAACGTCACTTTTTAAAATGATACAAAATTTGCATCAATAAAAATGATGTTAATAAAAGTAATATTATTACAAATACTTTTTTTAACATAAATAAAATTATGTAAATTACTGAATTAATTACAATGTAACTATTTCTCATAACCTCGCTTTAATTAATATGATGTTGTTTTTATTTTAGTTTGCATCATTTTATAAATTTGATACTAAATAAAAGTAGTTTATACAGAGAAACAATTAATAAAGAATAATGACATAAAAAAAAATTTCTTTTCTTTTCAGAAGACACGTTCTTCTTTTTATTTTTCTTAGTTTTTACTATTCATTATAACTGAATAAAATATCTCTAAAATTTCTCATCCAATATCCTTCAAAATTTATCTGTCATAATTATTTATATATTTATTACATCCAAATCAGAAAGAAAAACACTTTTTCACTTCTCCTAAATCATCCAAATTGTTAGGTTTTCACTTCTTAGGATTTTAAAATACTCTCCTACATATATGATATAAGATAATAAGAGGTGTTGATATAATCTTCTTGCAATCATTTTTTTTGCAGCTTGAACATTTAAAACTTTTAACTAATTAATTGTTTTGCAGATACTCAACTTCTTTGATAAAAATACATTTTTAAAGGAGATAATAGGATTGAACAACAAGAATATAGAAAATTTGAAAATCAGAATGAAGATCAAAAGGTGATGAAGACTAATAATGAAAGAAATTTTGTAAACGAAAATAGAAAATATTATGTATAAGTACATCATTATTTGTTAACAAAATGATACTCATCACCACAATTAAAATCATTTATTAAAATGATGCAAAATAACCTGGTGGTTCGGAGAGTTGTTTGAAGAAGCTGGTGGTTCTGCAACTTACAAGGAGTTTTTCCAGAGATTTAAGACCTTTTGAAGAAGCTTTCCCAGATATTTAAGAAGGTGAGAACAAAGGTGTAATTAATGACTCCTAAAGTCACATGAGGCTACAGTGCCATTGTTCGTCCCTGACATGCCACAGAATACCTTCCTAAAGACTTAAACTATCTATATATTATTTCTGGAATGTTAAAAAAAAATAAACCTTTAATTTAGTACTTATTTACTGATTTTGCCATTGAATATATTTATATACAATAATTATTCACTTAATTATACCTAATTTTTCTCTAAACGTTAACAAATTAAATAACTATTACCTAATTTTTCTCTTATATTTATTAAAATATCATAACAAAAAAAATTCTCCTAAAATGAAAACAAAAACCACAATGCTCTACAGAAATTTTTTTTGTAACACATCTTTGTAATTATATTTTCGTCTTTTCTATTTAGTTATCACTATAGATCGTGATTCAATTTTATAAAAAAACTTAGTCTTTAACTTCAAAAGTATTTTGCACATTCGATATATTCTCTAATTAACTTTTCATACTACATTCATTTCATAATATCTAATATAAATAATATATTTAATCATATAAATATATGATATTACCCTGCGATGCATAGCTCGCAGGTTATTACCTAGTTAAGATTTATGTTTCTATCCTAATGACTATGAAATAGCTAGCCCTGTCGTCATTAACTCCATATTATTCATTGGCTAATAAATAATATAACAACACTACATCGAGCAACATTGATCTTCCCAACCTAGAAATCTACCGTAACCCTTCTGGTTTGCATCGGTATGTTCAATGAATTTTATTAAATTAAATTCAAGTTATAAAAAAATTCACTGCACACGGCTAATTTAGTTGGATTTTAATAGTTTATTAAAATAAAGATTCTTATAATTTACGTTAACGTATCCATGCATTTGAATCAAAGAAACTCAATTTTAATAATAACAAAAATCATACTTATTATTCATGATGATGATATAACACTGTTTTATCATTTATTATAATACTTAATAAATATCATTGTTTTAAGAGAAAATGTATGTATTTATTTAGCTTTTAGGATTATGCTATTATAATTAACTGAATAATCTATATGAAATATTGATATATTGTATTTTGAGTCGTTTTTACGGACAAGTCATTTCCGTTTTTAGAGTCTTTTGGTGTACTTTTGAGTGTATATGCAGGTTTCGGAGTACAGGTTTAGGTATTTACGCATTGGAGAGCTTGGAGTCGGAAATCATGATTGTTTGGCAGAATTGTAGAAGCCGGCCCGATCGG